>JACXGK010001045.1:0-79895 GCA_016801125.1 Novumbra hubbsi
AGCCCCACGTAACTAGGTTATTGAGGTTTAAGAGTTTAGCCCCACGTAACTAGGTTATTGCTGACTTTCTCTTTTAGGCTGTTCCTGCTTGATCCCTCCAGCACCTGTCAAAACACTGGCATTTTACTACACGATCATGTTTCTACTCTGCTCCTTTAAATGGTCTCTGCCTTGCTCACTAATTGACAGCTCCTGGACACTTAGCTTAACCCCCAGGTCTCAGTTGGCCATTTCATCCATAATAAAGGGCCGTCGGATGTCAGCATTATCACTCGCACAGCGCCATTAGACGACTTCCAGGCTATAAAAGCCACGGCGATCCGTTTCCCTCTTCCTAGTTCTAGCAACCAGTTAATAACCCTCCATTACGTGTACGGCTGTGTTGTTCAACTTCAGAGATTATTAGCTTGAACTTCTCGGCCACGCCCACATTCGGCACAGCCGTCCTGCCGTCCTTGTGCCCCTTTTTCATTCTGTTGCAATTCGGAAGAAATCTTTGTTCTTTCGCCTTACTTGCAACACTACTTTGGTATAACGTTTAAAAAAAAAAAAAAAACACTTCTGATACATTTGAATAACTTCTGATACATAAGAGCCGAATGTAAGACGCACATTTCTACATTCAAAAGCCAGAAAAATGTTTGGGGGGCCAGAACATATAAGATAACACATTTCAGTTGGAACCTTCAGTGCAACAACATTAGACACACATGGTTTCTGCACATAACATGTCGAACACAAACAAAAAGCTGTGTCTGCTCTATAAATTATTAAGCTATCTGCAACGGTCACCCGACGCATGCTTCAAACAGAAAAGCGTATGGACCTCGCCTTTAAGACACCATATATAATTTAGCTTCTATTGTGGCCTGATTTAAAACTGAAAGTTCACGACCTCACAGGCAGCGCAAGCCCCTTGTGCGAGCAGCATTCTATATTAGGTGCTGTGAGGATAGAAATTGAAGGGAGGGAGACAGGGGAGGCAGAGAGGAGGGAGGGAGGAGGGATCAGTGAAGCGTCTCAAACTCCCACAGACAGACACATGCCAGAACAACACCGGGAGAGGGCACAGCCCCACAGGAAGCTCTACTGACTCCTCTCTCCCCCCCGCTGATGGGGCACGCCATGTTTCTGAGTCAGACCTCTCGGAGAATTAGCAATTACGAGGGATGTTGGAGTGTCTGTATCAAAGCACAACTTGTACAGCGATTATAACCGCCGCCACCCACACAAACACACACTGTCCACAAGTCGATTACGTGTTTACAAAGACCAAAAAGGCAGTAATTAGAGATCTACGTCACCTCCGATCACGATATTTCATCACCGCAACTCCCAAGGCGTCCTCGCCGTTGCCAAGCTGACCCTGTCGGTGATGACATGGCAAACACCGTGCACACGGCCTCACCGTCGAGTCTCTCGACACGGCCGCCTGCGCTCCCCTGGCCTAGATCTGGCAATCTGACGCACAAATCTGAGAAGCCACTTTGTTGTCAGTGTTGTGGAACTACGCTAGCGTTTTGGTCTCGGGGGGGGGGCTTTTGTGGCTGGGCTAGAATTTGATAAGGGCATGGGTCCATGCGTCGCAATGCTGAGACTTTATTTGACAAATGACGTCCCTGGGCCATTTTGTACGACTGCAAAACAGATATCCATTTCGTGTGAGGTTGGAAAGGAAGCATGCAGCCATTTTCCTTTTTTGCAAGAGGGTTTTTGCAAGTGCCCTGCTCCGAAGCATGACTCAAGCAATAATGATGCCAAGTATTCACAGAACGAGGACGAAACGCATGGCATACATGGGACGTGCTTGCAACATTACCAAAGACTAAAAAAATTAAGGGGCAGTTTTACTTCATTCGATTAACATTAACACGACAGGTCTTCACCCAGAATACAGTCTGTAAGCCCAAAATAAATACATCTTTAAGCCAGTCATTAAAAAGATTCTGCCGACTTTAGCCACGACCATTTCTAGGGGCGATAAGGGCATTTCCAAAACCTACATGGTCAGCAAAAAATCTGGTCTTAATGTTGTTAACTTGCACGAGTCAGTGGTGTACTCACACAAATAATTTTTAAGAGCATTACACTCCTACACAACTCATACAAAACTCGCTGCTTTTACAGTTACTTTATTAGGAATGTTTGGAAGAAACATGATTGTAGTCGTATTGTAAGTAACTGTAGGTCAAGTTAAATATAAACTGTGAAGCATCGAGCATCACCAAACGTGTGTGGGCAATATTGTCAACAGGGATTCCCTTGCCTCCGTGTCCACTAGCAATTACCTCAGTAAAAAAACCTCTAATAATAACGGCTTGGAGCAAGTACTTGGGAGGAGGTAAAATGTGCCCCCTACAGCTGACACGTGTCTGCACACGGTTGATGGAACGTGCGCTAGCGGGGGCGAGAGACTTACATCCAATTACGTGTCATTACCATTATTGATCGGGTTCAAGGAGCATTCGGCTATGGATCAGGGTTCAACCACACCTTTGGACTGTGCCACGGGCGAATGGGAAATAAGCCAAACATCCATACATCAGGCAAAACCGCTACTCAAGAGAACTGAGGGAGGTGGGGGGGGGGTTCATTCAAATTTGTGGGTCTGCGATACCGAATTGGAATTGCTTCCCTTGCCAAAATTGCTCCCACAAAAGACAAATATAGATTTTAGCACAGCTGTTTATAGTGACAAATATCAGGCAGGGTTGTTGTTTTTATTGTTTGTTACACATTTCCCAATAATACACGACGATGAGGAGCGCAGCTGGGCAGGAAGCCACTCTGTCACAAGACTACCTGACCCCAAACGGTCCCTCATTCTGTTCTCCTGGTCAGTCCAGGGCCCAGAAAACTGTTGAGCATGGGGAGTTGGGTATTAATGTAGCCCAGTGGGTAGAGCGTGGGGAGTTGTGTATTAATGTAGCCCGGTGGATAGAGCATGGGGAGTTGTGTATTAATGTAGCCCGGTGGATAGAGCATGGGGAGTTGTGTATTAATGTAGCCCAGTGGATAGAGCAGGGGGAGTTGTGTATTAATGTAGCCCGGTGAATAGAGCAGGGGGAGTTGGGTATTAATGTAGCCCGGTGGATAGAGCGTGGGGAGTTGTGTATTAATGTAGCCCGGTGGATAGAGCGTGGGGAGTTGTGTATTAATGTAGCCCGGTGGATAGAGCAGGGGGAGTTGGGTATTAATGTAGCCCGGTGGATAGAGCGTGGGGAGTTGCGTATTAATGTAGCCCGGTGGATAGAGCGTGGGGAGTTGCGTATTAATGTAGCCCGGTGGATAGAGCGTGGGGAGTTGGGTATTAATTTCCCGGGGGGGGACGGGGACGACAAATGTCATAAATGTAACTCACTACCGTCAGTTGCTCTGGATAACAGCATCTACCAAATTACTTTGTTGTAAAGGTCTCTCATTGTCCAAAGGTGAAACAGAAAACATTTTTTCATGGTAAGGGCACCTCGGGCTTTTAAGGTCCACCACTTAAGGGAGGCATTTCACCTGGGGTGTTTGCACGCTCCAACTTGGTGACAGCTGTGAGGCAACCCGTGAAGACGCTGCCCAACACCAACGCAGCCGAGGCCCCAGTGTTTTCGGAGCCTACGTGACTACATGTTCAACAGGGAGACTTTCTACCATTGGGTTGGATGTCAGAGATTTTTGCCACTACAAGGCCATTAGGCTGGGTGGCCCTTACATAACCCAAGTAAGGACGCTACTCAGCCAATTGGAGCCCGATAACACTTTGGCCGGGGGATAATTATCACAGTGACGCTGCTCCACTGCCATTAGCACTTTGCCACCAGGAGGCCCAACAAGTGCATCTTCATCTTGGTCCTCTTTGACCACTGGATACAAGGGCATTATGGCAGTGATATATAAAATGTGATTATAGGTAAATCAAGAAACATATGTACACAATTGGCGGAACCCAGCAAACATCGCTTCTCAACAGAATGATAAAGATAATAGATGTCATGAAAAGTCATTCTTGCTCTGGTTTTTTGTACCCCCCCGCTGTCTCACGCCCTGTTGTCATGGCCACCAGTCTCCCTTCTTCCTGCTTGTTAAAGGGAAGGCATCAATAGGGCCATCAATCATTGTGTCTATCATATGCAAACATCGCCGTTCCATTCTTAAATGGCCATGACGGCAAGGTGTGCTCCCACTTTACCTGAGATTAGGGAGACAGTACTCCTAATTATACATCCAGTGGTGACATCCATTATCGGATGGTAAGTGTGTGGGAGTGTGTACCGGAGGTCACCTTTTGGCCGCCTACATCATGTAACAAGTAATTAAGTATGTTGCACTCGTAAACATTTGCCGTTCCCACAATGCCATCACCTTTTAATTTCTAGACTTGACCGGCTTCTCTTTGTCTGATTGGCAGTTAGAAAGTCTCACCGGCTGCACACATCAACAAGTACGGTTGTGAAAGGGGAAGCTGGTTGAGTGAGAGACGTGAAGCAGAAAGCAGAACTCAGGCTGTCCCTCGTCAGATTAGCCGAACACTCGGGGAAGAGTGTGGTGGAGCAGGAGGATTTACAGCACTGGGCAATCTGATAACCACTTCCAATCCTTATTTTGCGAGTAAACACACGCTTTACTCTCTCAGATGTTACACTGTCAACCTTCCATGTATGAATAATGGAATGTTTCACTCCATGGCTGACATGACTTTCATACTATTTTCTGTTTGTTTATAAATGTGAAGCTTTTTAAATGAGTGCCTAGATAACTTGAAATATGCTGCTGATTCAGATCTAAAAAATCCTAATAAAGTAAACATTTGTAACTGAAGCAATCGTATCGTGAGGGGAAAAAACTTTTTACTCATCCTCTGAGAACTTCATTAGACAAGGTAAACAGAAATGTGTTGCCTTAATGTGTGTGTGTCACAGTAGGTAGTATACATCACCGTACTACGTATAGAAGACGTGATACCACCCAACAGGAAATTACAGAAATAACTGTGTAATTACTCTTATGTAACCTACCCCAGACTTATCAGGTAAAAAGTACTGAATCCTATGAAGGAGATATGGTGTCACAACATGCTCTGTACATAGTCCTCCTATTTCAGTGTGCTGTGAGGCTCAGTGCAGTAGCTTCAAACAGTATAATTTCCAACAAAATCAATGACAGCCGAAACTTCCCTTGAAGGGAAAACATCTCCAGATGGTATTAAAATGGCATGTGCCTAATTATCTGCCTTTCAAAACACCTGTTGTTGTAAATTGTGACATGGACCACTAGTCTAGGTAACATGCTGTCATTTCTTGACTATGACAGATGGAGTGACAGATAGTTCTCCGTGACTCCCAGGCTACGGGCTTTTCTGTCTGACAATTGACAGCAAAACCCTATTGGTAGAAACCGGTTGTCAGTTTTCTACACCCCAGGAAATATAGTAGAACTATATTCAGTATTAATTCAAGCAGACAAACATCAATATATACGGGTTAAAAAGGTAAGTGAACACTTAAAACAAAGTTCAACACCAAGTCAATTAAACTTCAAACAGGGATATTAATATGTCTATTTAGGAAGCATAAGTGTTTTGGTGCAAATTAAAATGGAGGTGCACTGGAGAGTCAACAGCAAGACAACCCCCAAAAAAGTAATGGTTTTGCAGGTGGTGGCCACAGACAATTGCTCTCTCCATATCCTTCCAGACTGATTCTTCTCTAAATTAGTGTGTGTCCTTTTCACTACTGGTAGCATGAGGTGGTACCTGCAGCCCATTCAGGTTGCACAGGCAGCTCAGCTCCCCCAGGAAAACACATCCATACGAGCTGTCGCATTAAGGTTTGCCGTGTCTCCCAGTAGTCTCAAGAGCATGCAGGAGATACCAGGAGTGGGCTGTTACACAAGGAGAGCTAAATAGAGCCATAGGAGGGCATCAACCAGGCAGCAGGACCGGTATCTGCTCCATTGTATGAGGAGGAACAGGAGAACACTGCCAGAACCCTACAAAATGACCTCCAGCGGGCTACTGGTGTGCATGCTTCTGACCAAACTGTAAGAAACAGACTCCATGACAGTGGCACAAGGGCCCGACATCCTCAAGTGCCCGGGAGGGCAAACTTTTGGCTGCGGGGGCATGAGGATTTGAAATTAAATGGAGGGCCACATTTGTTTTTGTAATTTGTTAATCATAAATCATTTGCAGGCCAGAAAAGGGCAAAAGTTAAAACATACAGTACATATGTACAGTAGATCCCTTATAATGTGTAAATAGTTTAAATTCTGACTCAGATGTGTAAGAATGGGCTGGCGAGTTGTTTTTTAATTCCCCACAAAACTATTGTATTATCTTCCGCGGGCCGGATGGAACAGCCTCGTGGGCCGCTGTTTGCCCACCCCAGTCTAGTGGGACCGGCGCTCACTGCCCAGCACTGTGCATCTCGATTGGCATTGGACTGCCATTGGTGCCTCGTTCTCTTCAAAGATGAGAGCAGGTTCCCACTGAGAAAATGTGACATACGTGAAAGCGTCTGGAGACGACGGGGTGAATGTTATGCTGCTTGCAACATCATCCAGCATTTGGAGGTGGGTCAGTGATGGTCTGGGGACCTCCACGTGATAGCCAATGGTACCCCGACTGCTGTTAGATACTGGACACAAACCCATCGTCAGACCTTAGTTGGTACTGGGTTCCTCCTGTTTCAGGACAACGCCCGGCCTCATGTGGTCAGAATGTGTAGGCTGTTCCTGGATGACAAAGGCATTGATGTAATTGACAGGCCCTCACGTGATAACTGCCCAATCACACCACAGATTGTCCAGGAGCTCACAGAGGCCCTGATCTATGTCTGAGAGGAGGTTCCCCAAGACAGCATCTACTGTCTCTTCAGAAGCATGCCCAGATGTTGTCGGGAGTGCATACACACTACAGTCACATTATGAGTTGCTATGAAGAAATTCACACAAGTTGTTTACAGCCTGGGAAACTGTTTACTTTGAATACATTTTTGGTGTGAGTTTTAATCCAGCCCTAAAATCAGCTGGTGTTTTTGGTTTCCACTGACCATTGATTTATCATTTTGTTCTCAACGAATTACACAACGTACAGTAAAGATTTACAAAATATTTAGTTAATTGAGATCCAATGTGTGATCCCTCAAATTTGTTTAGCAGTCAAATATAATAATATGAGCAGTGCATACACATGTCTTTGGTGGGGTTTCTTAGCCAACATTAAACATAAGAAAGTTGGTCTAACAAAATATGACACCAGATGGTTGTCACTTTGAAATGATGGTCAGTCCGTTCATCTTGGTGTATATCATCTGCCCACATCCTGCTTACAGATATAGTGGCGGGGTAAACGTTCTGATGTTGTTTCAAGTGCAGATTGCCCTCTGATTATATACTTGGTATTCATTGTAAACTACATTACCACATTATTGCGGAATGAAGAAGACATTTTAGAGTGTGTAAAGCATCAGTCACAATCATGTGTTTTATCTATATTGGAATGTTAACAATATTCGGTGCTTATTTATCTAATGTACTCACCCATAGTTAAATAAAATGCCACATATGCATTTTTTATACTCACCTATTTGCAACTAATGAGTACAGTACATGGAAACTTACAATACAGATCTAAATGGAAATGCAATTCAATGTGGAATCTTGATCTGCATCTCCTTAGAATGGTTTCCCAATTACCTCCCACTTCTAGATCTTTCCTAATCTAAACTGAAGCAAAGCAGCTGCTCCCCTCTCCTCTGTCATTTCCCCTTGTCCATCTATTCTCTCTGTCCACCAGCCTACACTCTCCTCTCTCCCTCGCTCTCTCTACAATCTTCTCCCGCCCTCTCTCCCACTCTCCTCTTTTCCTACCCATCCTTTGATCCATCCTCTCTCCCCCTTTCCGCTGCTTGCTTCCTCTCACATCTCTCTTCAGTGTGTTTGCAGACGCCTCTTGATGAAGACAGATGGGAATTTACTGCAAATCCCGTAATGAGAGATCACGTGACCTGTGTGCAGGAAGTGTGACGTCTGTCACCTGAAGCCTCTCTACCTTGATCCAGCCACACCTGCTCTAATATCTAGGGGCCCCTGTATAGACATGATGCAAAGCTGGTGCCGGCAAACTGTCCCTCCACCCTCACCGAAGAAATATCCTCGTCTTCAATTCGGCTTGCTGCAGGTAAACATAATTGAGTCCCCAAAAGCTATTCATGAGCCTCTGAATGACAGGCACAGAAATATTTCTCCAGGGAAAGATACAAGGACAAAAGGAACGTTTCAGCAGATGGTTTAGTTCAAAGCGGGGTGGGGGGGGGCTTTGAGTGTTTGTTGTCTCCCACAGTTACATCAGAGTGGGGGCTATAGATGTTTTTATCCAATCAATTCATCAACATGTATTTATTATATAAAGCCCCTCTTACATCAGCAGTTGTCAGAAAGTCCTTTTACAGATAGCAGCCAGATACCCCAAAAAGCCGGAACAGCGAAGTTGATGCACCTTGGCCAGGCAAAACCCCCTAGAAGGTCGGTACTTAAGAAAAAACCTAGACAGGAACCAGACTGAAGGGCGGCCAATCCTTTTCTGGCTGTGCTGTGTGACGATCATACGTTAGTATGGATGTATGTAACCGGGCAAATCATAGAAAACACTGGCTCGCATTTCAAGAAACTGCAGTAGAGCGGTTGGCTCTAGTGTAATCAACTGAGATGTGTTAGCATAGCGCCATATGGCCACGTTGAGAAGTGATGCAGCTAATTATAAGTGTACAAAAATAGCAACTGGTATGCAATGACTCTGCAAATTGTCCAGAAGCAATTGTTAGTTTTTAAACCTACTCACTGTCGTAGCAGTTCTTTCTGGGAACAAGGCAAGAAACACTTTACCGTCAGAATGATTATTGTAAAAATAAATAAACAATTGAAAAGCAGAAATAACACCCGCATGCCTCCCCCACAGGGGTATCCACATATTCAGCAAACATCTCTGCTATGTTAGACTATGTTTTTAGCACGTCTCTCAGATACTGTCAATACCCGCTAACGTTCGCGTCCTCCCCGGCTGCTCTGTTGGAGGACAGCGTTACTAACAGCATCGTAGTTTAACTTCCCACAACTTTAACTTCAGGCCCTAGTTCTTGACTTGCAGTCGCACTAGCGCAAGTCAGCATCATGTGGAGACTTTGGGGGCTTCTGGTATCCAGGGGAACTTCAAATGGCCGCTGCTTAAATCCTAATCTACCACAGTGTGATTTGCGTAAACCAAATAAAGGGCGTAAAATGTGTTTGTTTGAGTTGGCAACGCGTGACCAGCTGTCACAACTTCAAACGCAGTCGTGCGTCTCATTCCTAGGTTTCTCTCTCCGCCTCTGAGAACCCCCGTCTGACGCACATCCATGTATGTCAGTCGTTCTCTCCCCCCCCCAAGATCCTCCTCTTCCACTGACAGTCCCAGGTGATGCAGTCCCCTCCCCCACACTCTTAACGGTCGCTCTTCCTCGTTTATGTGGGTCAGCCATTACGTCCTGGAAGCCCATTCACCGGGGGTCTACCGGAGGCCAACGCACAGGGCTGCACTAGAAGAGGAACCACTCGCACGCGAGGCAACCCGGGTCCTTTCCACTCACGCTCCCTGCACGTGCACGCTGATGCACGTGCACGCTGATGCATTGAAGCGCGAGCGCATGGTAAAATGTGCACACCGCTGACGTGCCGGGTGTCGTACTTCCCGGCTGTGAGCGCTGCGCCGTTTGGTTTGTTTATTTAGCGCACGTGTCACGTGTTCCCTGTTTTTAGATGTGCGGTAAACGTACAGCCTGCTGGGGAGAATTAAGGCTCTTCCATTACTGCTGCCCCTGTTGCCACACACGGAAACGCCATGCCCATTTGCACACACGGTAATGCCATGCGGTTAGGGGCCACTGCATTTCAATTTCAGCCAATTAAAAAAGGGAGCCAAGCTTGAATTCAAAGGGCATATTTCTCTCTTAAAAAGATTTGAAGACCTAATTTGAATGTTGTGCCACTGAAAAATAATGAACCGCAACCCTGGTACAAATGTAAACAAAAACCCACACATAAGCATAGTACGTTACCACAACAAAGAGTTTGGTATCTTTGTATGCATGCGCTCTTACTCAGATCTCATCTGCACAGCCTAAAATAATGTTGGAAGTCCAAAAACGAACATGCAAAATGCATCCATTACTGTAAATAGTTACTCCCATACCGTTTCTTAATGGTTGAGAAAGTACAAAAAGCAGAACTCCATTAAACCACTCAGTCTTTTCTGCAATGGGTATTTAACATGTATGAGTGTTTTGTATGAATAACAACAATATCCCCTTTCTATGACGCTACATATACCTAAACACTGATTATTGATTGCCCCGGGGGCTTAATTTACTATGGCTCTGAGAATAAGCTTTTGTTGCTTTCATTAAATCTCATATCCTTTTGGAATATGTTGGAAATAAGTGCAACAGTATTGGAATCAATGAATGGGGTCAAAAATGGGAATCAATAAAGGTCAAACTAAGGAGGCAAATTATTTCATGTGGCGCAAGGGTGATAGCGTACAATAGAGATTGCCTTGGGGAATTAGCAAATTAAGTACAGGGAAAAAATACTCAAAACAAGGTAAATAGTCTTTTTCAGGCACAACGAGAAATCTGAATACGACTGATATTCTTCTTTCCAGATTATCAAGCATGTTCACATTTGTCATTGTGTTTTCATTGTCATTTCCTCTACTGACTTAAAACTTTTTTCAGTTGAAGCTGTGCAGAGGCATAGTCTGCAATATAAGACCAGGAGATAAGATCATAATGGAGTCCCACCGGGCAGATGAGACTTTTGTTACCACGTGTTTATGCTAGAAATCACGACTCCGCTTTATCCAACGAATAATGGTAATCACATGGTAACACTGGGTGTAAACATGGCTTAAAATATATTTATTTATATTAAAACGTACATGCTACCTGCTATTATTTAAAAGACAAAGGAGCGTTGGATGAATGCCTTAAATGCCATCGGTTTATCTTGTCTAGAAATGTAGGCACCGTCAGGCTGTGAACAAAATCAGGATGAGGATCCTGGCTTCGGTTTCTCTACAGTGAAACAGAGTGACGTTCAATTTGGGATCGTTGATGAAAGAAAAAACAAAATAAACATTCTAGACAGTTCTTGACCAAAAGGAAATGTGGATACTGCAATGCAATACTAATATCCTTAAATATTATTTGGTCGGCGGCGGCACACTAGTTGCCTTTACTTATATTTATATTATATTATCACCTATATATAACTAGTCATTTCTTATTGTTAAATCCGCCCAAAGAATATTGTTGCATTTCCAGATATTTAGAAACATGTTTGGGGTTAAGTTTTGGGCAAATGTTGCAACTGGCATTAAGGATAGAATTAGGGTTTAAGTTTGAAGTAAAGACACTACAGGTTAAGTTTACGCTATTAAAGTTATCGTTAGAGTAGGTTTTAGGATTGGTTCAGGGTTACCATTTGTAAAAACAGGAAATCAACTTGTGTCTTCATTCAGACAGCGAAGTAACCTTGTGTGGGTGTGTCGGTTTGCTAGTTGGCCAAGCCACAGAATGGCTTGAATCATGTCGCCACCTGGTGGTTTGAAGTAATAACTACAGTCTCAGAAAAGGAAACGGTTTGAGGCCTTCAGCATAAACAACGTAACAAAAGCAGGAGACCCAATTGAGCAGAAAATCTGTCTCTTCCAAAGGTGCTGTTTTCTTTTGGATTCAGAGCTGGAATAAGGATCCCACCAAAATATATCTGTCTCTGTCCAATTACCTTTGGAATTCACAGCATAAGTTAACCAGTCTCAAAAATCCCCTGTGAATGGCTTCTTTAAATTTACTTTAGATGGTTTACCGTGAGTGGTTTTATAGCTTTTATGGGACAATCAAGAGTGTACATCAAGAGACCTAAGCAAGCCCATCTGTTCTGCTTCTAATCATACCCCTTGTACAACCAGTGTTTCTGCCAAAACCTGCCGCTTGCTCAACCACTGTTTCTGCCAAAACCTGCCGCTTGAAGCCCAACCTTCTGGATACTTTCAAGAGAATATATTGACAATGTTCTAATAATGAAAGGGATTTTGAGTGGAATTCATGTTTCTGAACTGTTCAGGTTGACCTAGTCTAAACTAGACTTCAGCCAACCTAAGATTGAACAGCATTGCACGAAATGGACCCTAGACTGGGTGGCTCTCACATTCATCACTACCGTTAAGGTGGCCAGTCCGCCTCTGTCTAGATTGAATGAAAGATTCGCACCTCTACGTGTGATCCCCTTTTAACTGAAGGCACCATGGGTAAAAATAGGCCACTTTACAGACTAGCTTCACACAAGTGGTTCATGGGATTACACGGCAGTAAGCTGCTTTAGTCTGCTAGAATAGAAACAATAAGAATTAGAGCAGTCGCAGAGGTAATGGCCAGGTGTGCTCGTGGAGAAAACCGTCTACGACCGTCACTCCTCAACTTGACCGACGATTCTACAAGGACCCAACACACCCTCTCTGGATGTATTAATTCATGGGTAAGTTATCACATTTAATTGGCTGTACTCTAGTGGAAATGCGTTCCTTACCATTATTGCATTAAATCATGCCAGGCTTTTCGCAAAACCAGTATGGCTAATGTGAATGCGTCGCCAGGTAAGTGCAACATCGTACAGTCATTTACATCCGTCCATTCGTAATTCCTGGCATTGATATTAAATAAACAGAATTAATTAAAACTCTGGCTTTGTCGGAAAATCCAAAAAACATGTCCAGCTCATAAGTTCATATAAACCAGTTCAAATGTTTGGCACATCTACTCTTTGTGTCAACTGTAATTCGTTATCTTTTCAGAGCACATTCAGTGGTTAAATATATCTGTTCTTGGGGATCTAAGCATAATCAGGGATAAAGGAGATACTATGAGAGACTGGACATTAAGCTTTCATAGAAAAGAAGTATTTCGCACCTAATGTAACATATCTACAGTCTATTATTATTATTATTATTTTTATTTTTTTAAATCATTACAAATATGTTTTACATTTTCACATAGCTTCTTATCTACTTGTATCGATGTGGCCCTGGATCAAAGCAAAAGCTCCCAAAGGATTCAAGAGCGTTGAAAAACGTGCCACGCCTTCCTTGCGTGTGACAATCCATTAAGCTTTTTCCCCACACTGCTATTCCAACCAAAACGTATTGCGGGACAACATACCTAAGGGCACGCTCCCTCAACCAATCACTTCAGTCAGCTCCACAGGCTGCGCAAGGACACTTGGAAAGCTTGAGGAGACCAGTAAATACCTGCCGATCCGGATACAACGTTCAAACCTGGCATGTGGTAGTGCACTAGGTGCAACCACTGTAGAAACGCTGCCACATTAGCCTGTTTGCCATGCCAAATTAATAATCTTTTGGGATGGCATTTGAACCGTTGAATCAACTTCACCATACCCCGAGTTTTTTGAGAGCACTAACTGAAACACTAATCGAATGATAATCCGTACTTCGCCAACCTTAAACTGACATGAAGTGTCGAGATCTCTAGGCGTGATGGTAGATAAGATTGACATTCTCGGAACGTACTAAAAGTTGGGCCATCCTTGAATTCCATACAATATGTATCCTGTAAGATGCCTTTATGTCTGTTTTCAACTTCATAAGGCACACATTGGGGTTCTATATGGCCAATACACCATGACTAAAAGCTGTTGTTGCCTGGACACAGTGCTTAGCCATGGTACATTGGAAATATACCACAAACCCCCAAGATGCCTTATAGCTAATTAACCAGTAACCAATGATAATAGACTAGTAAAAAGTGATGCAATGTCCTACTCATGGTTGATTGAATAACATAACACTGTTTTTAAAACATCCAATAAAGACCTTTTTGCCTGTTGCAGTGACCATTGTTGTGGGGTTGGTTGCTGAGGCCTAAGGAAGAATGAGCCGTCGTAGGAGCATGAGGAGGAACAGTAGGAGGAAGAGCTCCACCAGCAGTAAACGTAAGTTGAGGTTATTGGGGCGGATCCTTCAGAGAAATGGGGTTAATCCTGCCATGGCTGCCTGAGTCACGCCTGGCTGGGTTTAATCCCCTCAGGGCTGCCTGTGACAGTCCTGATCAACGCACCCACACCTTTACCGAAGGCCACTTTATATCCTGGCACAAACATCTGTTTTTTGCTCTAGTCTGTAACCTGACAACATCACGCCCCTCCCCCACAATGCCTGATAACACAAATCCTCAGATTTCCCAAAGCCTGTCCATTTGGACTGATAACACCTGATCACAAGCAGGTCAGGATGTGTCTTTTAATCATGCAGACTGTTCAAAAAAAGGGATGAATAATTACAACGTTGACAGGATCAGGGCAACAGACAAATGCCAGTGCCAGAAATAAACGGGACGAATCATCAGGTGATCATGGTTGTCTTTTACGTTGAGAGCGAATACCTAAAATGCACCAAATGTACCACAGCTTTGTGGCATGGTAATAGTTTGCTGTGCTTGAGGCGACCACAACAAAGACAGTTTTTGAAGTATGCATGAGGATGGATTACCTACTACAAAGCCTAAAAGCTAGATAAGAAACACAGGGGAAAGGAATACGCTATCCTCACTACAGTGGGTCTTTCAGTTCAATCTCAGGATAAGTAAAAGCGAGAAACCTTTTTGGAGGAGATTTGGTTCCTGCGTCAATACAGGGGCTATAATAACCCCAATGTCTTTGTTAAGGTGTATTCATTTTGTTTTCCTTACAGAGGGTGTATCTCCGTATGTTTTTCGAAAACAAAACAAAAGTAACAGTGTGGTGGATGACATCGCTGAGAAAGGAGAAATTGAGTCATTACACAAAGAAAATATTTTGTCAGCATCCGATGAGGAAGATGAAAAATTCAGTGAGATTCCAAGCAAAGAGAAAAAGCTGAAGCGAGACAGTCAACGCAAGTCCTCCCAAAACAAAAGAACACCTAGCATTACAAAACAAGAAGGCAAAGACCGACAGGTGAAATTCACAACTTCGGTGACCATTGACGATTTGCAACAATCGTCTTCAAAAATAGTTTTTCGTCACTGTCACATTGGCTCGAACGTGAAGTTTGAAATTCAAGAAATTCTACCATCGGACCACTCGGGTTCTGAGACCGTGTACCTATTCCAAAGCCAAGAGGATGCAGCGACAGAGTCCTGTCTCCAGAGTCAGCGTGAAAAAGGACTCAGTCCAAATAACGACTCGTTTCTACAGTCATGGACTCTAAAACCAAATGTGAACTTAACAGTGCACAGTCAGAACCGGCTGCACAGCTATGAACTCAGTGTTCCAAAAAGCAGCCAGGACACAGGAGTATCCGCAAGACATAGTGTTGCCTCAAGGAGCTCTGGGGATTTTGCCTGCCGCAAAAGCTGCTGTGACGAACAATGCACATTAAACGGCTCTCAACTCAACAACTTTCCGTCAGCAGGCGAATCCTCTAGCCCGTACCCTTTGTCCGACTTCTGGAGAAGCACTGATGCACTGTGGGACATTCCGCCACCTCAAGAGTTTTCAGACTGTAGGTATGACACCCTGGAAGACCTTACAGAAGACATAGCAACCTGTCAAATCGATGTCTCCAGAAATATGGGCCGACAGGCGGGACTGAACCGTCGATCCCACTCCACTAGACACCACAAAGACTCAGACGGCCCCTACTTGACAGACGATGAAAACGGTGACCATCTGGAGTCTTTTTTTGATCACGTATCGGAATCGGACAACTATGAACCCATGTTCATGAGACCGTCCTCACCCGTGAGCCGGTCCAGTTATACTAAAGAGTTCATCCAAAACCACAAGATGAAGAGCCAGATGCGTCACAACAGCATAGCCGCTGTACAGAGTCAACCTTCCGAGTCGTCCAGTTATCGACAGAAGCCAACCAAGAGACGCCGGACCTTCCCTGGAATGGAAGAAGAACCAAGTCGAACGCAGGAAGGCATGCCGTCTTGGGAGGGAAGGGAGTCGTTTTCATCAGACACCATCTCCACCTACATTAAGGAGTGCCTCCCACTGCAAGCACAGAAACTGAGTAAACCCCCAGCAGACTACCAAGAACACAAGATACTTTATTCTGTTAATGTGGAGAGTTGTAAATTATCCAGAAGCACCTGCAGACCCAGCTCCAGCAATGCAAACAGCCACGTGATTAACACACTCTGTACATCCACATCAGAAACATCAGAGAAATTGTTTCCAAAACTAAAGCATCCACTACATGAATACCCAAGAAACCCTGACATAAGCTTAGGAGAGAATCAATTTGGAGACATGACTTTTGGAGACAAACAGATCGAGGTTGCAGTAAGTGGCCTTGATGAAGAGATGGAGGAGATCGAGGACCACAGCACACTTCCCACCATGGAAGAGCTTCCTCAGAGAGACCTGCTCATTCAAGTCATCCCTCCATCTCGATCATGCTCGGAGGAGCACATACTTGAAAGCAGTCCCACCAGAACACTTTCAGGTGAGGGAAACATGAGAGTGGTAACCAAAAAGTCATGGCAACAGAGTGCCAATACCGATCACCTTCAACCCAGACAAAGAAGGGGATCGGTCATGACCTTACAAATTGGAGACACTGAGCAAAGGTTCCTGCAGAAAGACTCTAAAACCGCAGAGAGCTCGGCTCTGAATAGTCCCCAGTGGGAAGCCTTCAATGTAATCTCAGAGGCACCATCTGTATCGTCCACACAGGACATGGAGGAGATGGATCCGGAGATCCCAGCTGAGACTACAGAGGAACTTAGACTAACCACTCATAGGTCTTTACCTGTAAGAGGTAGTATCTCTACCCCAGCTCTTTCACAGATCGAAGAGGATAAAGAACCTCACTTAGAAGAAAAAAAGGTAGAGGATTCAGGCATGGCATCTTCAGAGGTACCCAGCCAATCCCAGGAATCCCCTGATCAGGAGAACGTAAAGCAACAGAAGCCAAAGCTGTATCAGATAGATTCTACAGGGAAAAAAAGTGTGTCCAAATGTGAGTAGCACAAATAAAATATTTTTGCCTTAAAGCTTAATTCCAAATTGCCATTTTCAGAGAGTCCAACATTTCCCATCATTTGGTTTGGAGAACGTAGGTGTCAGAAAGTGTTCTTACGTGGTTCTCCTGTCTCTGTTGTCATCTTCGGCAGCCTCATTGGAGGTAGAGAGCGGCCCCGAACCCTGGGCCAAAAGACGTAATCTTTTCAAGGACACCAAACAGTGGAGCTCAACAGGAGGAAGCTCCATAAACAGCAGCATCAATGAGGAGTCAGGTATGGACCCTAATCTAGAACCTAACACACATACCAGCAAACAGGGACATCCTAAAGATGTGTAGGGGACATAAGATTCAATTATTTTTGTTGGCAGATATGCAGCTTTTTCTTTAGTCTATATCAGGCCCAATCCGACTAGATATAAAAAGTGATAGTGAAGACGGTGTAAGAAAAATGAATAATAATAATAATAAAAGGTTGCATTCAGCAGCAAGACATGCCAACAGTACTGACAATTTATTAGCAATAGTGTACCTACATGGGTGAAGTAAATGCATTTGGATATATTGCAGGTGGTGATAGTAGCTCCCACTAAAAACCAAACAGAATCAAGAAGGTTTTTAGTTAATGAATCTCCTTTAATATATTTAAACCTTGTCTGTGTTTTGACTTTCGTCAACAGGTGCAATATGGTACGGAAAAACACAACAAATCCATATCCTTCACTATTGTTGTGTTTTTCAGATTGCACCTACTGACGGGAGGCTCACAGAAGAAGGTGCCAAACACACCCTTTCCTCCAAAAAACAAGCTTTGACAAAGACGACATTTGAAATGTGTCCAGTTTAAAAAACAAATAAAAAAAGAACACAATGAACAAACATGTGGTTTTTGTGGTTATTTATGGGAGATGCTAATCACCTTTCTATTTTTGAATTACCCACTGTTAGTCATCAATGCACAACTAGTCCGGGAAAACTGATAATGTCATTTTACTTTGTAGGAATATCAGAAGACAGTCGTTCCATGGACATGGCTGCAAAGGACCTTGGGGATAAGGGTTTCTACACAGAAACGTTCCACTCTGCGTCATGGATTTACAGTGGAGACGACATCAACCCAACTGCTGCGTCAGTCCCTCCCGGCCTTCAGCCCAGGACTGGCAGCCAACCACGAACTGTCACAAGTAATACACCTTTCTACCTTTCTTACAATTATCACTGTGACACATTTTGAATATACTCTGTAAAGTATTGACTCTGGGCCACACCAGGAAAAGGTTGGTTTGAGACAGTCATGGCTACTGTAAACACCCGTTTATATATGCTGTTTAAATGCTACCTTTGTCCTGTTTCTGCCAACATGTTAGTCCTAATCTTGTCTTAAACTACTTTTCCTACTACTATTGGTTCAACTACTGCTGTTGTTGTTACAGCTACTACTACCACAACCAATCTTAACACTATAACTACCACCTAACAAAAGCTAATGTTCTTAACGTCATCATCAAACCCAAGAACATACAGCACATGCATTTAATCGGTTCTCTTCTCAAAACAGTTCGTGAGAGGACGGTCAAGATATGGAAAGGAATGGGAGACTATCCCTGGGGGTTTAGAATACAGTTCTCCAAACCTATTGTGGTAACAGAGGTTGACACAAGTAAGTTCACTTTTGTATTGTGTTTGTACTACGTGAAACATATCATGTATATCAACATGCTGTATCAGCTTACAATATTAGAATTCATCCCATATTTAATGCCGCCAAATGTAGTCTTAGTCATGAGGATTGGAAAATACATGGTAGTTTTCTCCTGCCAACCCTTACATTCTCCCCTCCCTCTGAAACATTTCCTCCTATTGAAATGGAACCTTATGACTAGCAAGATGAGCATGCACAAAAGTTGTTACCCACATAAACCTTTAAAACATATCCTTAGAAAGTTTACAGACATCCATCAGATTTCGTTTTGGAATGAGTATTTCTACTGAATTTTGACCTTTGGCAGTGGTTCTCCACTCTGGTTTTAGACGGAGCTGCCGAGGAGGCGGGGCTGTTGGTGGGAGATTTTGTCATAGCGGTCAATGGGATCGACGTCACCAGTATCCCCCACTCAGAGGCAGCAGACTTGGCAAGACAAGGTCATAAGACTACAGTTGTACATCCTTAGCAAAGTTCAAATTTACAACAAAAAGTAATCCAAATCAGCAGCTTATTACAAAAAGACTCAAAAGACAGCATGTTCAAACAACACTCGGCCATCATGTTTTTCTGGGGATATTGTTTGTACATAACTAAGACTGGATCTGTCATGTGTCCTTTTTGACAGGCCCAGACCTCCTGACCTTGACCATTGGCTCAGACATCGCCCGGGGCCCCAACACACCTAGACCTACCTGCCGGGGCTACCTGCATAAACGCACCCAGACTGGCCTGATCAAGGGCTGGAGAAGAAGGTGGTTCGTGCTCAGACATGACAGTTATCTGTACTACTACAGGCATAAAAAAGTGAGCACAAGCAGGACGATTTTCTGTAGGTCCTACAGAAAGGCGGATAACAGATGCCCATTTCTGCAATATTTTGTTTCCGTCTGAATCTGTGCCCTTCTGAATCATCTGCAAACGCAGGCACAATCCGAATGTGGACAATAACAGATCAAAAGTCACATGTTAGCACAAGGCATTAACAGGGCCGTAGTGTCCGGATGAACATCATTCAAGGGGCGTCCTTCGTTTTGACGGCCATTGTTTCTGTTCCAGGACGAGGGCAGAAAGCGAGCACTGTCATCGTTTAAACTTGAGGGGGCGGAGGTAAGACGGGACCCTTCCCTGGGGAAACCATTCGTGTTCAAGTGCAGCCCTGTGTTGGCAAACCGAGCATACCACTTCTCTGCTACATCTAACCTGGAAATGAAAAGGTACCCAAAAGACAGTCCTCCTGTTTAAAGAGTTATGGAAATGCTTGTTGTTTTGCACATTCCAGATCAGATGGTATACCAGAACGTCTACCGTCAATAAAAGTGAATCTGTAGGAGCAAGATTAAATCAAAATGCCATTTGTCAGTGCATCTTTTTCCCTTCGGTTTGTACAAACAGCAGAAATTACAATGCTGGTTACCGGGCATACACAGCAAAAACAGATAAACACAGTCACTCCAAAAACGCTTAACATTCCGAATATAAAATAGCATGTTAGATAGCAGGAAACATGGTAGTACTACATTGTATACAGGCAACCTGAAATAGCCTTCTTATTAAGTGAACATTTAATACAAACCTTTATCGTACACAATAGTCTTTGAACCCTTTGTAAACAATACAAATTACAATTGCACGTATGCGTTAAGTTTGTATTGTTCATGAAGAACGTATGCGCAAAGCGTGGGAAACGAATTTAACTCAACTGCAGCCCACTTACAATTGCTTAAAATAGTATCTACAGAAAATAAATCAAACACAACCAATTGTCGAATACGAGTACAAAAATAACAGTAAGACAGAGGAAAACCACTTCAAACCTCGCGGACGTGAAGGAAATTGGCATCCATTCTCGAGCTCATTAGCAGGCTAACTCCACACTGTGAACAGTTAACCACTTCGGTGTCTCTGAAAAAAACATGAAACATTGTTTATTAGCTCAGTGTTAATCGAGTTTGTTATCTGTTCTTTATAATATGAACCAATATTAACAGCCTAAACAAAACAGCAAAAATCAAACTTTTACGAGCTCTCAAATTTAGCCATTCCATCCGACCCACCTCATTAGGACTCCACCCTTCTCTCCAATCATTACCTCCCCCCTCCCCCAAATGCATTCTCACAAAATAATAGTTCCACCCAAAACTCAAAAATATTGTGATTTTCTTGGACCTAACATAACAAAACAAACAGCTTTTGTGATTAATATACTTGTTCTCTATGTTTAAGATGGTTGGATGCCATGGAAAGGGCTGTTCATCCAATTACACAGGTAACGATTATTGTGAAGCCAAACAACACAGTATTTGCTGTTTTATTTTAGCCCATAAACTATAACCGGTCTAATCCCATGCCTGACCTCTTTGTGGCAGAATCACGTGTGGGTGGATGTGACTCGGCACAACGCCAGCCTCCCCCCACTGGCTGTGAAGAACCCGGAGTGTCTGGGTTTGCTTCATCAGATTGACAGGAACAACAAGGACACGTGGGTGCAGCATTATTGCATTTTGAAGGATGGCTGTCTGTATTTCTTCGGCGGCATCCGCTCAACTCACGCCCTCGGTAGGTTGTGAAGGCACGGCTCACTTGATCAAGTTTATACCGCGGATGTTTTTACTACATTTTAACTACGCGCCGATTATCGAGGTCAAATGGTTTGAGCAGGAGCCTGGATTGCTAACGTAGGCCTACAGCATTTTAAAGCATAAAGTATTGTGTACAATATTTGGTAATTCATATTAAAGTTCCGTATTTGTCTATTTAGTTGTTTTCATGCCTGTAACCTTTATCTATAAGAACGTCATTTGACAGTATCAAAATTAGCCTAATCATACCAGTAACACTTTTCACGGCGGTATTTGCATTACAGTGCTAGATACTGTAATATCTTTATTACACTCTGCAGGTGGGATTTACTTGCATGGGTACATTATAAGAGACCAGCCCTTGGGATCTAAGAAATCCACCATTGAATTGAAACCTCCGTCAGATGAATTCAAAACCTTCTACCTGTGTGCTGAAAACCCAGCAGAAAACAAAAGGTCAGACTTTGATACATTTGGCACATTTTAACTCATTTTAACTCTAACGCTGTTTAAACTGTTTGAATCCTTTTATGTTGGCAGACTGATACATTTCACCCCGTGTAGTACGCTATACTGTCATTGCACTTGTTTATTAAGGAATACTGGCCGCGGGTTTTGAACGGCACACAACGCATACATGTACGCTTGGAAATACCCCTCTGCAATGGCCTTCATTGTGTGGTTCACGTTCACAGATGGATCTCGGCTTTAAAAACGTCCTCGAACAAATGGCTTCCATACCATCAGGCCATTCAGGACTATATGAATCGACCACCAGAAGAGACCAGAATGTGAACTTGAAGGAGACACATAAAAACAAAACTTATTGCAGTAGTTTGTGGTCTGGTTTAACCACAGGCATGTTGAAGGACAACATTACGCGTTATGATGGAAAGACATATTTTCGTGGAGAAGTGCACTGAATTATTGTGAACTGGCTCAATACCGGCTGTTTGACATTCTGTTGAAGCAAATGTAGAGCAAAATGTGTGTCCTGTATACAAACACAGGGTTATGATAGCCAGATTACTAATCTGCATGCAAGAGCACAGACGTCTGGGACTAGTCTCAATCTTGGAGGACCGGATTTTCCCAAGCAATTAAATGATATTTGGTTCAGTATCCGTTGCTGGATTTGTAAATTATTGCTCACACACAAACTGAACTATCATGTTTGTACTTAAATAGTTTTGTTCCGAAATACCATTTTTAGTAGACTGGAGTATTGCAAAAAAAATAGAAACATTTGTACAGTTCAATTGACATTAAGTCACTGCTTTTATAATGCTTCTGCTGCTATTTTTATCCTTTAAAAATGTGTGTTTGGTCCTTTAATGTATCTGGCATTAAGCATTTTTTACACTTTGTAAAATTTATATAATAACAGAGTTGTCTGTATGGTTTTAATTGTTGCTACAGGCTCCTTGTGTCTAGATACTGGTAGTTTTCATAGTCATTCCGCATTATGCAATATCAGGTATAATGAGATTGGCTGAACAATAAACAAATAAATGACATGACAAACTTTGACCACAGAACTGTTTTATTATCTGATACTGCTGCACAATATCAAGAAACAAAACAAAGAGTAGATATGCTAAGCTGTTATGATTTAAAGTGAAAGAAATTCGTGTATTATCAGTGAACTAACCTAATGAAATGTATCAATATGTTAAATTGCAAAGGCTTCAGCTGCAGATGTTGATGGTTAGGACAGAATGCCCAAATCCCAATAGTTTTGTCCGCTTCAGAGTGGTTGGACGAGTGTTCAGCTGCGTCGGTGTGATCTCAGACCCCACAGCCAGCCACATAGGATCTCAGGTCTTGGTTCTTGCAACGATTCCTCCAAGCCACCCTGAAATGTACGCAAAGTTTTATGCTGCAGTGTATGTAATTACATATCAGAAGAGGGATTTCCGACAACAGGACAATATGGAATTGACTAAACTTCAATTATTTGTATTGTCAACACTGTATTACGTTAAATGATTTATGTCACTGCGGTTTTAACAAATGTACTTCCAAAAGTTGAGAGTCTGTTAGGTTATACCACATCAACATACTTTTTTTACTGTAATATTTGGATAAATGTGACAGAAAATGCAATGCAGTTTTTTTTTACCATGCTCCGATTCCATTTGGGTCTCGCACTACACGCTTGGCACAATTTATTGCCACGGTCAGGTCATCGGTTAGCAGCTCTGTCAAGACGAAAGAGGATGGTGCATTTTTAGTCACAGCCCGGTCCAGAAAACTGAAGAAACTGAACGTTTTGAAAAAATAAACCGACAACCGATCAACATTATTTACGTTACTTTCCAACCAACAAACTAAAAATAAAAAAACAATACATAGAAAATGTTATCAAGAATAACGCTTTAAAATAGGCCGGTAAATATTAGTTATGTGTCTTTTGCAATCTTATTTGAGATTCTCTTTATTGATTATTTCGGAGTTTCTTTGAAGCATTTTAAACAAAGAGCAGTAAGGGATCCAAATTATCCAACTCTTTCAGGTGAAAGGAGCCAGAAGAGTCGGCTCACCAAAAAAACTCGGAATCCCCATCATTACTAAATATATTTCAACTAATTAGACTTTGGTCACGTAAGAGATATTGAGGTTAGCTCTTTTCTGAATGGTCAAAATATAATGGGTTCTTATGTAAAGGCAATGGTCGTACACGATCTTATTCTTTTAATCAGTTTTTCGGCCAATCTTATCACATCTGAACACTTTCTGATGGGAAAAGACGGCGAGTTGGGCTGTCTGTGCAAATGCTGCCTTAGGGCATAGGCTGTAATGTTGGCACTGGAGTGAAGACAACTTACGACTGCACCGGATACCACAGGCGTTCTTAGCTCCTGGAGTGCGCCCGTCGTTACACCACCAGCGGCTGTTGATCTGGAAGATGCCATAGTCGGTGGAGCCGTCAGTGTTGCGGTTTGTGGCCCGGGTGTTATAGCTCGATTCCCATTTGGCCAGGCAGACCCCTGGAGGTAGAATATTCACATGGGATAGGTGTCAGCATTTCTCCCTCCCCATAAAAAATCTGTGCCATTAGCTACTAAAAGCTAAGTAAACTTTGGAGCTCAGAAATATATAAACACACACAATCAAAGAACGACACCCATCATTAAATACTATAATTGGGTCTAATACGTAAGTTGCTCTGGATAATAGCGTCTGATACATTTCTAAGTATCACCCACAATTAGGCAGACTGTTTCCATAGTAGCCATCCATTCCTGACGCCTTCAGCTTTCTAGCCAGTTCACATCTGTCGTACACCTTCGCACTAACCGCTGCCGCGAGCAGGAGAACAAGTACAGCCCTCATCCTGGAACGACCGTTAGTTGTGATGGTTTGGAGGAATACCACGTCTCTGACTGAACGCGTTTCTGAGAAGTGTGATCATGTCCACCTTAACGTTCCTTATAACGGCTCAGGGTGACGGGGAGATGGATAGCGGAGCTTAACCGAAGAATGGAAGTTAAACAACTTCTGCAAATAGCAGAGGTTGTGAAATGTGGGGGTTTTGATCATTTGTTGGGCAAGTTTATTTTGCGTAACATCATTTGTTTAAATAAATCCATATCACTGTTTAAACACTTGTTATTCATTTTAGAATTTAAATGGGGTTCCTGACTCTTGTTACTAACGATTCTGAGGCACATCCTGTCTAGAGTTCCAGTCTGGCCCCACTGAATTATTCCAACTACAACATCACTGTCTATTTATGACATTGTTAACGGAAAGCTACAGTAAATTAACCAATGACTGCATTCTTCACAGAATTATGAGCTTATTGGGCTTGGTTAAATAATTTCATGCAAATACACTTACAATTGTCACATTTATATCAACAGTAGGAAGTGACATTGATATTGATAGGAATGTCTTCCTAGTCCATAAGAGACCTACAGGTATTTTATGCAATGCAATAAACAAAATCAAAATCACAACACGTGAACTCTTGGTCCTGTTTCTTGAGCAGAAATGTTCCCAATGCAATGTTAATAAATGTGCTTAATTATTTTGCCACTACAATCTATTCACCTGATAGGTGTGGCATTTCAAGTAGCGGATTTAACAGCATGACCATTACCTTGATTGCCGTAGACATAAAAAGGCCACTCTGAAATGTCCAGTTTTGTCACACAACCCCACAGGATCCTCAAGTTTCAAAGTAATTTGTAGTGTGTGGACATCAAACGTAGGTAAGGATAGGAAACAGGACATATGCATTGGAGGCTTTCCTCTTGACCACTCACACACCTGCCTGTACCATATTTAGCAACGTGACTGGTCCCATTCATGTTCCACAGGAATGTTTTGTTAATTTGTGGCATTGAAGGGAGAACAGTACATTTTAATGTGCCCAGTACACTTATACAATAGGTTATGTAAGGAAAACTAGCCTGGCTGATGTGATTCATTCTAATAATGCACATAAGGTGTGTTAGCTGAAGCATAGCAAACATTAACAACGTAGCATTCTATGGTGTCCATACTATTTTGATATATTGTTTAATCCCAAAGTTAAATGCATGAGATCAAGAAAGAACAGGCACATACTGGCAGAATACTAGAACAGAAATCTGGCAGAGAAATTAAATAAATGCATTGTCATGCAAATGTGTCACATAGGAGATCAAAGATTAAGGTGAACAAATACAATGCATCTGTCATATCGGCTTTTCAAAGCAACCAGAATGGCCTGGATAAAGCAGATCCTGTTAACATTCATGTCAAGTTATTAACAAATGACTGATGCTTGGATTTAGAACAGTTTTGTTCAACTGTCAGAATATGGTTGAAGAGAACATTGGCGTCAAAACTGCATAACACTGTTTTTTGAGAACAATGATAATTACTTCTCATAAAATTTGTGTCAAAGAATTCACAAAAAATTGTAGAACTATGTAATGATAAAGTGGCTAATCCAAGAAGCTTTTTCAGTCAATCTCATCAGACAACTTCATCAGGTGTCAGTTTTGGTCCTTGACTTGTTCCTTTAGACATAAACACTGTACTAGGATGACACCTCTGCAAACACTGGTACTGTCTCATGCCAGTATTGACAAGGACACTGGCAAAACTATAGAAGAATCAATCAGCAAGTATAAGGAAAGAGCAATTGTCTGTGGTCACCACCTGCAAAACCATTCCGTTTTTGGGGTTGTTTTGCATTTGCCCCTCCAGTGCACCTGTTGTCACTTTCATTTGCACCAAAAAAGGTGACACTGATTCACAATTGCGTATGCTTCCTAACTGGATATATTGATATCCCTGAAGTTTAATTGACTTTGTGTTATACTGTGACGATTAAGTGTTTCCTTAATGTTTTTTTAACAGTGTATATTGTGCAATAATTCAATGAAAATAACAAGACATTGTTTCAATCACAGTGGCCAACTATGATATTTTATGAATAAAGAATACATTATTGTGTTTTTCAAAAAGACAACCAAACCCTTGTTTACCTATAGGATTAGGGTTGTACTGACTCTTCAGCCCAGATCACACCCATTCACTAAATAGTATTACTCTTGATCAGAGGCCTATGTGGCATGGATAAATGTGCACAGTAATTTGGGAATATGGCCCTGTTGCCAAATCAGAAAAAATTCCATGTGTTACGCTAAACTCATGAGGCCTTGCACAACTTTTTCTAATCATAAGACTACGTGCCAATAAGTGGACTTTCTAAAGGGAAGCGTACATTATTACCGGGCTGAAATCAGATGGCCATTGTTTTAGATGTGGCTGTGTGGACTCCTCACCAGGGTTCAAGTTCTACTTGAAATCATACAAATTATTTATTAAAGCTGGATGAGCCAGAATTACAGCTGTCTATTGAGCCATTATTTAAACTCAACCAAGAATGGATGGTTATCACAAATTTATTTAATCTGCATTGTACCATATCTGAGATTCTAAAGGAGAATGTCAAGTCCATAAGCTTTAAGCGTAGAAAAAAGGCTAAAAGCAAAACAATGACCAAAAACGCTCAAGCAAGTCTACATCAGAATGGTTTAAGAAGCAGAAATATCATGTTTTGGACTAGCAGTTACATTTGTTACCATTACAAATTAAAGTAACGTAATTGTGTATGTCTACCTCGCAGTAGCCAAGCATTAAAAATAACTTTCAAAAGTAAATCATAAAACAAAAACTTAAAATAATAGATTAAAAAATCTCTGGCACCCTCTTGTGGATCATCCAACTGCAACACTTGCCATAACAGCACTCTGGTCAATGAACCGTAGGCCTGTTCAATGTGATACCATCAGTATTAACCCAAATATAATGCACATTTGCTTTGACACAATCATGACGTCTGTCAATACATACTCTATAAGTAATGTTTCATCACAGCCAAATTAACATAATACATAAATAACTACCGATTCATATACACTATTGTGCCGGAACAGAATCTTAAAAATACAGTTTTAATTCAGCAAAGAGCTTCTCAGAAGTGTTATCAGACAAACATTTGTAGTGACTTAATAATTTAACTTTATCTACTTAATGTAGTGAAATAATAACATTCAGTTAAATGTACTTCCTACTACTGGACTGTGTCCCATCTAGCCATCTTAAAATAAATGTACTAACAATGTGTTCCTCTGGATAAGAATCTCTGCTAAATTACATTTATAATTTATAAAAAACAATGAGTAAATGTACGACAAAAAACAATACTTACTGTTAGAAAGAATAGTAATACAGCTCAGAACTGTCATTCTCGAAAAATACAAGGAAACTAACTTCATAGCGTAGTAGTGTTTTAATAACAATGTAAAGTGAAACGATGAAACTTAAGACCGTCGCATTGCAGGGCAAAAACAGACACATTGGAAAAACTATAACGCTTCGAAGCTGCAAAACTAGTACGTAAATTGTGTGAAAACATTATTAAATCAGGCATCTAAATAATAACCAATAGACCAATTCAACATAGAAAATGACAATGTTCCACATGTAAGCCTGTGTAGAAGTCAAAATGAGTCCCGAAACGCACTAGAACGTGTGGTGCAAGTTCCTCTGGGAAATAGAACATGGTAACCCATACTGACGATGATTTCATTTAGGCACCCAAATTTCCAGTCACAGATTCTGAACTACAATCAGGTTCAGTGAAGATACTCCGGTATATCGGTGCATCTTAGTCCAAGAATAAATGTAATTATGGAGTTTCAAATCCACTGAAATGACAGCATAATTTAAGTATTTTAATCATTTGCACAGAGAGTTATTACAGTCATACCGAACCATGTTTAGTCTTGAATGTTAGGGCATATTGCAAGTGTTACAATGTTGTTGAAGCGAAACTGAATTTTTACTGTGATGTGATAGAAACACTGGCTAAATAAAAAAACTTTAAAAAAAACTTTAAAAAAAATAAAAAACTCTGATTCCCCCCTCTCTGTGGCCTTGCACACTCTCTCTGTCTTTCACTCCATCTACAAAAAGCAAGAAGCTGCCCAAAAAAACCAGACCCTCTGCCAAGATTATAGAAGGGAAATATGCTAAACCTAGGCGGAAGATAAAGCAGAACCCTAACTGAACGTCTGTCCATGTTCAGTAAGACCATCAGGCAGGATATCTTCATAAAACATTGAGAAGACATTGAGTTTAGTCACAATAAAATACTTGAATAATTTGAAACATAAGGGCTTTTTGTATCAAATAGATGTTTGGTAACTGTTAGGTGGTTACCAAACATGCTTAACCGACTTCATAATTTGTCTGTTCAGTCAAAACTTTGAAGAAATTTGAAACATTCACAAATATAAAAAAACCAAAGCCACAAATCAGTCACGGCATCGGCAAATTAAAAATCATGAAAATAAAGAACATACTGGACTGTGCAAAAAATCTTACACCACCTCAGGTAAGGCCAAAAAGCATCAAAATATGAGTAATGACAAAAGCTGTAAGAAGCTTGTTAGAATTCACCACAGGACAACTATGCAAAAATAGAAAATAAACAGTATGTCAAAGCAAACTAGTTTTCCATTCTAAGGCAGGCCACACAAAATACAGACTTGTTTCAGAAACAGGAAGTTATTCACCTTTCATTGTAGTAAGATTTCTTTTAAGATAAAAATATCAGGTGGTTTAAGATTATAGCACAGTTCTGAATCATCATTGCTTAGTCACAGACAGTATCTTCTAAATGCAGTTTTCATTCAGCAGGGATTTGCGATCTGCAGTTCTTACCATGTAGAGTTTAGTTGCTTTATAGTTTTCTGTGAGTGTAAACATTGGGTATAAACACAAATAATTATTATAAATGTTGTATTTCTTTTTGGCCGTTGCTTCGGTTTCAAAATGATTATTACAGATTCATACTCAAATCTTGTACTATTTGTTGCGGCCTAAGATAACATCAGAAAGAAAATCAAAAAGAAAAATTCCACTTAGTACTGTGGCTTAAATAGACTGTTTTCTAAATGCTAAGGAGCAGAATAAGTAGTCTAGAGAAGAATGAGCCGGCCAATTAGCAGTCTAGGAAAAGATGAGCCGGCCAATCAGCAGTCTAGGAAAAGTACCCTACTTGCAATTAAACTAGAATGTCCAGTATATGCCCAGAACGTTTTGTTGTTGTGAAACACCCACATACCTCCCACACAGAAAAGCTGCTTTTTAAAGTAAAATAACATATTGTAAGCAGTTATATGCACCTTTTCACAGAAATCTGGAAAAACTGGGTAGTTACTTTAAAGAAATGTAATTGTCTTCCCATTACTTCAGATAAATTACAACACAAATGTAAAATTGCAATAAAAAAGTAATAAATAGCAGGTAAAAAAATGCATTTAGTTAAATGTTTTAATAGAAATGAAAATAAAGTTGTTTCAGTAAACCTATTTAGATAGAAGCCAGTAAGTATGAAGGTGACTGATTAACCATTAACACAACAATCCCATTAACCATATATAACTGAACATGTGATCAAGCTACCTTTCACCCCAGCTAGACAGAGTACATTAGAGAATACAAACAAAAGACACGGTTGCAGATACAGTTCCTGATTTTTCAGACTTCCTTGTATGGTTTGGGAGGTTATGTTCTTCCTCGTGTGCACAAAGGCAAACTTAGAACAGAAGGACCATAATAAACATTTTAGTAGACCCATACTACCTGGATAGAATTAAAATTTTAAAATGTAATTGAGCCTTAGGGTTTTGGAGTAGAAGTGCTTGTGACGACTGACACAACCGTATTATAAAGCATGAAATGGAATGCCTACACATACTTCCCAACGAGTGTCATGTGATTAGTAATTATCATTGTTGGTCAGTTGGAACGGACAGAGCATGTATATCATGCTAACAACGTTGTTATGATGGCATTAAGTCAGGGCTACTTCAAGTAAGGTGTTCCCCTATGATAACTCTTCAAAATGATTGTCAAGTGTCCTACGAAACCTTTTTTTTTTTTTATTACAAAAACGACGTGGTCAAGTTCTCAGGGCACCCATATTAATCCTACTTTGGTTTCCATAGCTATAGTAATGTTTCAGGTTGTTTTTTTACACAGCTGTATAAGGTTGTGGTGAAAGCAAAATGATGACCGTGGTCAGGTTCCCAGACACAAATTAAGCTAAATGCCAAAATACAAAGCAATCTTAATGGAGATTCCTAATGAAAGTTTAGACTACAGGATAATCTTGACCTGTACCCAGGAAACTGACCCTAACACACTCCCATTTATGTAAACAAATGATTCCGATTTTGAATGACGGACACAACTTTTAAATGCAGACCTGGAATAAACCAACCCCTCATCCCATTGAGGATTCAGTCTGACTGGGAGAAATGGAGAGAGGGGATTAATCCAGCATATAGAGAGCTAATCTCACTTTAGGCACTCCGACGGTAAGCCTCTCCCCCACAAATCCTCTGAAAGGACTTGGTTTTAAATAACCTTTTGATTGTGTAACAGTCAGTGCTATACATAAAACTCACGTTTGGCTGGTGCTTGGAAGGAGCAAAGAAAATGGGACAGTTTAGTAATTTTTCACACTGAAAACCTTTCAGTACTCTACTTATAGTAGTGAAAGCAATTCAGTACTCTACATATAGTACTGAAAGCCAAACAGTACCTTACATATGGTACTGAAAGTCATACAGTACCATAACATAGTACTGACAGCCATACAGTACCATAACATAGTACTGAAAGCCATAGAGTACCATAACATAGTACTGACAGCCATACAGTACCATAACATAGTACTGACAGCCATTTGGTTACCTACACACAGCTCTGGAAAATGAGAGACCACTCCAAGTTGAAAAGGAAAGTTTTGAGGCAAGAACAGAACATTTAAAGACCTGCAAAAATCTGTTGCTTACTCAAAACTTTCTAGGAAAGTAAAGAAAAAGGTGCAGTGGTCGTATTTGCAGAGCTGTATAGTACCCTGAAAGCCATTCAGTGCCCTACATACCGTACTGAAAGCCATTCAGTTCCCTACATACCGTACTGAAAGCCATTCAGTGCCCTACATACCGTACTGAAAGCCATTCAGTGCTCTACATACCGTACTGAAAGCCATTCAGTGCCCTACATACAGTACTGAAAGCCATTCAGTGCCCTACATACAGTACTGAAAGCCATACAATACCCTACATACAGTACTGAAAGCCATACAGTACCCTACATACAGTTCTGAAAGCCATACAGTACCCTACATACAGTACTGAAAGCCATACAGTACCCTACATACCGTACTGAAAGCCATACAGTACCCTAAATATAGTACTGCTTTTGCAAATTACCATGGATGTATTGGTTGAGAAGTAAAAGGTGAGTAGTAAGTTTGAGGATGCTAGACTGTGAAAATACCAGAAAACTCAGTGCAGTCAAACGCAGAAAAAAGGGGCCCGTTTTACCTAGTAAAGGCATTGGTTACACATCCCTTACCGTTTTTTTGTAGAAAGGTGCGCACACAAACACGCACACACACATGTGCGCACACACACACACACACCCACACGCACAACTTTGTCCATAAATAAACGTACCAGTTATTGCTAACCCTTACCAACTTCAAATGTGTCAAATCTGAACCACCCCCGTTTCCAGTGTACTAACAATTAGCGTTTTTTTCTTTTTTTTTTTAAGGTATACATTTAGGGGCGAGTAACGTTTTGTCACGAGACCCACTTAGCCCCGCTTGACAATGACAATATGAGTAACCTCCACCGAGGGTCCGCCTACGGACCGGGGTAAAGGGGCGAGGGCGGGGCCCCCTTCATGTCTTGTTCCTGGTGAACACGCGCTCGCCCCGCAGGGTCAGGTGCTGCAGCTGGTACTGAAGCACCTCCGTGTCGGCCGGCGGCTCCCTGGCGCTCATCTTGTCCAGGTTGAGGTAGTCCAGGGACCTGGACTGGACCCGCTTGCCCTTGAGCAGGCAGAGGGGCAGCGGCCCGTGGTAGACGGCCCTCTCCGGCCCGCCCTCGCCCTGCGACAGGGACCTGAGGTAGGGGTCGCTGGAGCTGGGCATGCGCCTCCGCCGGCGCCCGTTGGCGGCCGGGATGTCGTAGGGCTGGTAGTAGCGGCTCTTGGCCTTGTAGAAGCGCGACGCGCGGTGCACGCCCAGATCCACGGGCTTCGGGATGGCGGTGGGCGAGCCCTCCGACGGGACGGACGCCGCGGGGACCAGGCCCTTCTCCGGGTTGGGGGACCACTTGTGGGCTAGCTTGAGCAGCTCCTCCCCGGTGGTGAAGCTGACTAGGTAGTTGGAGTCCATGTGGAGGATCTGGTACCCCGACACAGTGTTCCGTATGGGGGAGCAGGGCGTGCTGGCGCAGCGGGGACGGTCCCCCGTCTCGGGCTTCAGCGTGGCTTGGACTTCTGCGGCAGCAGGTAGAACGGAGATGGGTGCCCTGGACACACCACTGACATCCATTTCCATCTTTACCGACATGACCCGACTGGAACGAGAGACGCGAAGAAAGGGACAGACAAACCCACAGAGACGGAGAGAAATTGTCAAATCTGCAACTTATCTTTCATATACAGCATTCCAAAACCTTCTCAGTGGCTTGGTCCCGAGACTGAAAAGTAGTTTAACCCTTTTTCTTTTTTAGGGGTTTGTTATTCTTACTGATTAGTGGCTATCAGTTGGAACACAACAAAATAATTAAACAGCATGCCCCTCACCTCAAGTAGATGTCTCCGGGATCTGAATTAGTCTGACAGAAAACTTTTAATTATTTGCTTACATTGGGCAGATATTTCGTCCACTTTATCAACCCTCTCTTAAGGGGATGATTTAATTCGTCAATGACCCAAAAGCAACCACCCAGTTGTGCAAGACCAGTGCTCTCTACTAGATTAAAATGAACATAAGGTAATGTGATATTGGTTTCGGCCCATCAAGGCATTGAAATTATTTGTGTAGCAAATATAATCTATCAATTCCAGACCATGAGTTTCAAACGAGAAAATCAAAAGACCCTTAATATAAACACTGCTCCTAGTGAGCCACATATCTGGAAGAGGAAAAACAATTGCCAGAGATTAAAAATAGAAACCGATAGCAAATGCCTGGAAAGATTTAGACCTCAATAACGTGCTGTGCGCTTTATAGGAATATGTGAAAGAAATACATTTTGGGAACATCATGAGCTACTAGGGGTGGAAATGTTGTTTTTCACTTAACGTCCAAAAACAAATACTTGCTCTGAGGATTTGCAGTATTTTACCAAAGCATAATCTGAACCTTACGTAATAATGTAGCAGTAAACATGTTAGTTGTCTTGTGCCGGTAAATTCCCCAGTGAATATAAAATATAAATAGGTGTGATATTGATAATCTGGTGATCAGTTTAGCCCAACAAAGAACGACAAACTACTTATACTTACTACAAGTGTGACACAACAATATTGTATTTCATGCGGGATGAGATTCGGAGAAGTCTCATAATACTAAGATACTAAGTAATACTAAGATACTTATACTTACAATTATTGTTTTCATGTGCTCGTTCGCACATAAAAATTACGTGCACTACACACCCTCCCAACAGTTGAATAATATCTCGAAACTGGCGTTTCAGGATCTCCGAACGTTTGATAGCTACAGAGATTACGGTCATAAATTGCCAGCTATTTAATAGCAAATGCAAACGGTACCCCAAAATGTAATTACCGTGCACAAATACACGCGCTATTATTTTCTTCTAGGTACAATTTGTTTACATTGGTTATGGGAGCAGTTTACATACGACGGTGGGTGTTAATACACTAGGCCTGTGTCAAAAAATATTTAACACAATTGCTTCAACTTAAAGCTGTTGTTGAGTCAACTGAATTCGCGCCATGCATCTTCCGATGATCTTCAATATAGCTGTTGTTTACACACAGTTGAATCAAACGCACAGTGACAAGTTCCTCGTAATTTCACGTGTTCGTTTACAATGATAGATATGCGCCTCATTCAATCAGTAGACACCAGGCCCAACCTTAAAAATAAACCTCCAGTCCAATGATGCGTCACGCTAGGCATCTTCATTTCTTTCCTGTGTTATAACCATTTCTTTATGAATTGCGGATTTCTAAATTGAAGGTCGAAAAGGGTTGCAGCCAGCTCTTGCAGGCGTCGGAAATTAAACTGACATTGTTGAAACGTAAATGTGTAATGCGTCTCGAACACCTGACATCCGAAATCCGCACGAGCTTTAACGTAGAACACATGAAATAAACTCGTATTTTCAGGATTCCCCCCACCCCCCAAGATCATTTGACGCAGTATTATAAATAAAATGATTAAAATGATTAAAGATTTTATATAAGACAAGGCCTTTATTAAAACCGGTTTCTCACAACAAAACCATTCGACACAGGCTGGTTTTATCCTGTTTTCAGGATAAAAGGGAGGAAAATAACATGGAAATTATTAGCGACGCCCAACATTAAATATAATGAACACGAGATTACAATTTCGAATTCGTTTAAAACCGTATACATGATATAGAAAAAAAGGTTATCGTAAACTAGATGCAGACCACCCTAGAGTTGTTCTCCGCAGAAAATGTCTCTTCACCAAGTAACATTCTGTACTCCATTGTTTTTCTATTAAAACAATAACGCTTAACGTGACGCATTATACATACATTTGCAAACACGCCAGATTGAAAATATAAATATGGACACAAACCTGTTCAACAGCAAGCCACCCGACGTTCACGCCTCAAAGCCAAATCAAGCGGATGGTTCTGCCTGCAGAAAATCCGCTGCTACGCTTCCGACAGTTATCACGTGACAAAGCAATTTGTGCATGACCCCCTTCAAAAGTGCACCCACGTTGGGTAAAAGGAACCTTGTGTAAAAACAACAAAACATGAATGCTTCCAATTCTATAATGATTTGCAGCCATTCATCCTATAGGATCTTGTCTTTTATTATTTCTAATATTTCCAAGGGGGAGGAGTTTCACGTCATGGATTACAGGAACAAAAATAATCAACCTGTTTATCGTCTTTTTTACTTACATAACATACAAAACAATAAGGGCTGTCAAAAACGTCCACATTTTCTGTGATATGTTTTTTTAAACATTTTTGGAAAATCCACAACTTTACAGAAAGTAACCAAATTATTTCCACATTACAAAAAAAAAAAAAACAGAATGACGGTTAGCACGGAGAACCTTGCCTCATAAGGACAAAAACATTGAACAACACTGAGAATAACTCATCATAAAGAACACGTGGCAGTTAAAACAACCAAAGATCAATTACCCAGGAATCTGTCCAGAATGTGTGTACAGCAATTATGTTTCATTACAATGACCTGACAGTCATTACAGCATTCATAAGACAAACATGAATGGGAAAAACAGCAAAAGTTCAGAAAAGCATTACAAGTGAAAAACATTGTACATTCCGTACAGGAGACAGGCTCATTTCATCCGGCCCCCCGTTTAGAAGCATACTGCATCATGGACTGCTGTTGTGGCTCAAGATGAGAATATTGATACTATTAGTCTCCGTTGTGAAATTAAAAGAGATGCAGAAAGCGGCATTCATCATTTAAATGCTCTACCGACCATCAATCTGCCTTGAATCTGAATACACAAAAGACACTGGCAACGGGCGATTAAAGTGAGAAGCTGAAATACAACTACGGGGGGGGGGTGACATTCCGAGTTTCAGATAAGCGTGTCTTCCACACACTGCCCCCCCCCCACATTGTGGCTTCAGGAAACACAACGTAGCTTCACGGCACAAGCTCAACTAAAACAATACCTAATGACATTCGTCACTAGTTAAAAAGACATAAGTGTATTTTCGGTTGCAGCCTTGACCTACTGTGATCCTAACTGTGTAACAGTTGCAACGCTGTTTCTATGAGGTCCAGCTGCTTGTTCCTTTTCCTTGCGGTTGATCAACTACTTGGCAAGTTTTTTTAAGAGCACCTCTAGTAGTCTGTCTTAGGTCCACGTCGTCAGGTGAAGTCTGTGACCCAACTTGGTGGATTTTGGGAAAGAATGTGTGGTGATACTTTCATGTGTGGGGCCGTTTCACAAGTCGGGGTTTCTCAGGTGGGGTTCTTTGGCGCCACTTGGATTACTTTGCGAGTCTGTGGCAGGGAGTTTCAGAGACGTGTCACCACCGGGAGACGGGTCACCACCGGGAGACGGGTCACCACCGGGAGACGGGTCACCACCGGGAGCTTTGTGCTTCGGAATCCGCCCCACCTTTTTGGATTGCGACACGTCTGAGGCTTCCGGTTCGACAGCGGAGGCGTGTTGAGGAGCCGGTTCCTGCGTGGATGAGAGTCCAGCGGCAGGTTCTTGGTCATCAGCGGCAGGTTCTTGGTCATCAGCGGCAGGTTCTTGGTCATCAGCGGCAGGTTCTTGGTCATCAGCGGCAGGTTCTTGGTCATCAGCGGCAGGTTCTTGCTCATCAGCGGCAGAGGGCAGGCTTGCTTGGCACCCCGAAGCGAGATGACCGCAGGGCTTCTTGTCCTTGGCCTCTGAGCCCGGGGAAGAGTTGGCAGGGCCAGGCCGATGGTCTTTTGTGGGCGGTGGGCTTGTCCCTGTGGAAGTAGTAAGTATGGAGCATTTTCAACTAATAGCCGAGCATCGTTCATGAGTCTGGCTGAATGGAGTTAAACGGATCTCCAGCAGTAAAACCAAAAAAACGCTATTGTTCTCATTTCATGTCATATCCATAAAGATATTATTTAGATTTCATTTCACATCCATTAAGCAAATATTTTGATTCTTCTTCATTTTTAGGATAGACTAAAGGTATTTCAGACACTGTAAAAAAACTAAAAGTGTAATTTCTATTTTCTCTGCAGAGTATTTGCGATAATCTAGTTGTAATTTGGTGAGCTAAATGACACATACATAACAAGAATAATGTTCAAGTAAAGATCAGGAACAGCAAACACAGATTAATAAACAAAGAGCCACAAACACATCAAACCTATTATCAACCACTAGCGATGGGTGATCAACACTATACTGTTTACCAGTTGTGGGCTTGTCCACGTTCTTCTTGCCTTGAGTGAAAGGGCAGGGCAATATCTTTGCTGGGGTATAAGTGTTTAAAGGAGTTTTCTTCCCAGCTGTTCGGGGAAAAAAAAAATACAAATATATACATACATTGAGATTTGAGTAACATCAAAAAAGGGTTACAGGCCTATTTTGAGAGCCACAATTGTGATCTGTAGATGTTCTACGGACATAATTACTATCAACAATCGTTCAAACTGTTGACAAGCAACTGATTGTTAAGGTTTGGTATTAGGGTTAGAAGATTGTTACAATGTTACTAATAGACCATCCACACATCCACACACTTAAGACTCTCAAAATAAAGTGCTACCTAATAAAATCTAATCTTTGACCATCATTGAATTGTACCTGGGGAAGAAGAGGACAAATCGGAGAGAGACTCATGAGATGCAGCAATAGAAGCCAGGAAGTCATCAATCTGCTTCAGAGAGAGTGAGTTGTGGAGCGTCTCCAAGGGACATATGGACGGGACCATGGAGTACAACTCAAAACCTGGAGGGAGAAAATAAAGATTATAAGCAGACCGGTAACAGAGAACACAAGCCTGTCAAGTGTATGTCCTCCGAGCGAGGTTTAAGACTGAACATTGCAAGGGGGAGTGAAGAAAAATTGGTAGACAAGAATCACAATGCATCCATTATCTCTCAAAGTGACAAGAAATGAAAGGAAACAGGGAAACGGTTCCGATTGAGGTGAACGCTGTCGAATGAACGCAGAATGATGAAAGAGCACACCCTACGGAAAGTCATTCCACTCATGACCCTCTCAGCCTAGATGGAAATAAACACAAGAGCGCATGTCTACTTAAGTCTTTTTACGGGCATGTTCAATCATAGCAACTTTGCGGTGAGATTCGAGGTTTGCCTGACAAAAGAAAAATCGCAATATTGTTCAAGGTGGAAATCCATTTGATAACATACCATACTGTTAGGGAATGGGTAACCACTACCAACATTGACACACCCTGATTTGATTCACCCGTCTTACCTCATGTCTCCATTAACTGTTGTACCAAGTCACACCTAACTCTGTTTTGGCATCTGAAGGCTTTATTATTCTCAGGTGGGAAGTATTTTGAAACGGTAAGTCATTTTAAAATAAAGCTGTCAGTGGTTAGATACTTCATTTGAAATTAATTACATAACGGTAAGATAATGATTTAAACACTTAACAATAGTGTGTACTTTCAAGACTGATACAGTGAAGGTAGGTTTGGTTTAGAAAGCAAACAATACTTCACTGCTAAAAAGGTAACTGAAACTAAATTGTATTTAGACAGTAGAATAAAACCAAGTAGCAAGTGTAAAATATCTCGCAAAGGAAACAACCATAGAGAATATGGTAATGATTCATTAACGTGGCACAGTGCTTGCTGACATGAGTTAGACACAGCTTTTCTGACTCTCTCAACATGAGGACAAAATGTTTCTTATTATAAGTGATGGCAAGCAAATGTTCCAAATGTGATGTTGTTGAGATGATACATATGTTCACTTCTTTTAGCAATTACCACATACTGTATTTGCATGGCTGTCTCCCTGTTAGTGTAAGACCACCATGAATGGAAAACCTGTGCAGTCAGAACACAGTTTGTCCTCCAGGGTTATAGTAAACGTTGATAATTACGGAAACGGCGGTTATCAGCTTGATCTAGCGATCAGAAATTGAATGAGCCTAACTTTTGCTTGGGTGAAAATTGTTCAAAGAAACAAAGGTACTCCTAAACAAATTATGCATTCTTCAAAAACTTTGCCAAGATAACAGCTGAGTCTCCTATGTTTGATGAGGAGAACACAGGAGAGGAATCGAAGACCATCCCTTCATACAGAAACTCCAGTGTTCTCCGTCCTTTCCCATGTTGATGGGAAAGTTTAGTCTGTCACCACATATTTAAATATTTATTTTGTGATTTTTTTTCCTTTAAACAAATAAACATTAGATTCACAAGGTATTTTGAACGCAAGATCAAATCAAGCAGATATAACAGCCTATAACCCACATAATCTGTTGTTCATATTCATCTAGGGTGTCAATGGTTCTGGAGGGCACCTCATATAAACACTTAAATAGTCATTTAATTATTGTTAAGACCTTTTATTTGTAATGAAAATACAGGTCCTAAATAACCTTAACCCTTTTTTACGGTCTCATATGCCTCAGTCTCAGAGGCTGTATCAAAGGCAACAACTCCCATCAATAAGAGCGAAGTAACATTTTCAACAGCAACAGTGTTTCTCTGGAGACAGCACTGAAGCACACAGCTGCAGCTACCCCTCTAGCCAAGGGTTCTCTAGCCAAGGGTTCTCTAGCCAAGGGTTCTCTAGCCAAGGGTTCTCTAGCCAAGGGTTCTCTAGCCAAGGGTTCTCTAGCCAAGGGTTCTCTAGCCAAGGGTTCTCTAGCCAAGGGTTCTCTAGCCAAGGGCTCTCTAGCCAAGGGTTCTCTAGCAAAGGGTTCTCTAGCAAAGGGTTCTCTAGCAAAGGGTTCTCTAACAAAGGGTTCTCTAACAAAGGGTCTGAGAACAGGAGAACACAAAGACAATACTGTGTAAAGGGACAGTGGGGGTTTATACTGTAAACTAAGATAGGAAAGATTAAGGATGCACACAACAGACAGAAAATCTATGGGAACTAAAACAAAAATTCATACGTTCATACATTTAAATATACATGAGTAAATTAAACATAATGAGAACACTTACCACAGAACATACTGGAAAAGACTGACCCATTTAGAAAAGCAGATTAAAAACACAAAACAACAATATGATAACCAAAAAATTATCAAATCACTAAAAGTTGTCTAAGAGCAAATTTGTAGTTCAGCTACAAAATCATGATTTTGTTTCATGACAATTAACAAAGGCTAATTTGTTCCCCAATTGTAAGACAAATATTTAATCGCTGATTTAAAAAGAAATTCTAAAGTTTAACCTCTAAAACAACAAAAAAATGGTTACGCAATAGATACCAAGGACATGTCATATTGTTAAGGTTGATACAGTCACTCCAATACCTAACGCTCAAAATCCAACGTTACAAACAATACAGGCTATTAACCACAAACCAAACAAACCACACACATTTCTAAACAGCACGACACACTATTAAAAAACACTGTATAGGCAAAGTCAGAATTTGCTAAACGAGCACGTCACATTTAGCTCTGCACCAACCTAAACTACAGAATCCACCGGAACAACCATTCAGCAAGAGAACTAATGAAGAACATGGCTTTTGGAGGGGTACATGAGCATTCCATAGACTAGAAAATGTTTATGATCACATTCCATGTGCTCTGAATTATCATGGGTAGGGAAAATGCTAATCTATCCAGATCAACATAACAGATGAGTCAAGGATGTTTCTAGTTAACAAAAGCAAACATACCATTGGTTGGGTGTCGCGCAAATGAGATAGAAAATCTTTTTACAGCAGACCCACGCATGGCCTCTGAGAAAAAGAGAGAAACAGGTACCTGAAATGTACAACAGCTAACAGAAATAGCGGTTAGGTAAAGGTCAAATGTGTCAAAGATTAGGTCAAGGCATGCAGAAACAAAAAAACGTGGCGAAACAAGCGCAAGCTTGTTTTAGTAGTCAGTTGGAATCTTTTGGAATCCTCTCAGCCAGAGCAAGGTTGGTGAATAAAAATAGTTATGGTTGACTGTTGATGTTGTTGCTTCAGTTTGAATTGGGGGTAGAATGGAAACGGTTCTAAAATGACCAATAGAGACCTGTGCAGCTCCCAGTCATCATTAGACATCTCACAATTCAATCTAAAGTAGCCTCTACACATTCACCAGCTGCCTTTCACCAATTATCTTTTTTTCTACCAGATCCTTCGCAGAAATAACATTATAAGAGGGACACATTGAGAGAGTGAGGATGTCGTTTTAGTTTAATCACGTTTCACATTGCTAATAAAATGTTCTTTATATTAAAATATGCAGTCTGTGACTTGAAGCAATTAACAATAAAACATGTTAACCTCCAATTTTGGACATGAAGTGTAATTTGTTGTTTATATGTGCATAACCTATACATTCCTTCAATCAGCCATGAAATTCCAAGTTTAAAAGCACTTGATTCTGATAACACGGGGCCCAACTCTGCACATACATGACAATACAGATCTTTTAGGGACCCTTTTTGAGGAGACAGCATCACTTTCACAATCAGTTGGCAAAAATGTAACATTTAGATACTTCCTGACTAATGTTTTACACTCTACCAATGCCAGGACAACAGTCTTGTCAAATGAGCAGAGAAAATCTAAAAGCGCTTTAACAATACAATGCTCAGTAATATCCTTGAAACTGGTTGAACAATCAAAAATGTAGATTATCCACACATTATTCCCCGGGCCTACATAATATAATTAACAGGTAAATAGCATTCTTAAATTATAGGCCTGTTGTAATCAAAGCACTATAAAAACATTCTAAAAAGGGATTTTCTGCAACCATGACCAGCGATACAGAAACTACAATAGGGATAATTGTGTGACAGTGTACAAGTGTTTGTAGTTTTAAGAGTGTAATGGAAAACCAGTTAAGTCGAAGTAAGTAAGTAAACAAAAGTCCAACTAGCTGAAAGAATAGAATTGAGATTATAAGGAATTGCTAAATGGAGACCAGTTTCATAGACAGCATTAGGATTGTTAGCAGAGCGATGCAGTAGCTCTGTTGTTTTGCCCCACATTTAGCCAGAGGGCTAAGCTATTAGCCAGTTAGGCTACAATAAAAACAGGTACCAACCTATTCTACTGCATACTTGTGTCCATACACAACCCTAAAAATCAGCAGTCCCAACAAGGTGTACCTAAAGTTACACAAATAAAGGACCGTACATAATTCAATCCTCTAAGTCCGATTATATTACATTTGCAAACAGACAAAAAAAGTTATCAATAAAGTTATGCTGAAATTCTTTTTTTACACACCAATAATTTACTTACAGCCAAAGACAGGCACCTTTGATAAACCGAGTACCCAAAAGCACTAGTCGTCTTGCTAACAATTTCCTTTTTAGTTTAATATTTTATGCTAATATATTATATATAATAATATATTATATATATATTCTCATTTTGAAATCCTGCTAAAATATTTATTATTATGTGCACAGATCTCACGTTATGATCCTGTCTAGAATAAATAGCTTGCTGCATTTGTCATGTTTGTATTGTAACATCATGGTAATGATTGCGCACAAAAACCCATGTCTAGCAAATCAATAAAGCGTCTGACAAGCAAAGTTGACTAATAATTATTTTTAAAGCAACATATATAACTAATTCAGATCCTGTAAAAGTTACCTATAAGGTGACAAAGCATCGATTGCAACATTGTGTAAAACCTACAATCATGTAGCTTTACTGTGTGAACGTCTCTACAAAAAAAATAAAAAATAAATAGAAACCTGGTGCATTATTTCAATTTCTCCTAGCAGATGAATTATGATTAATGCTTCCGTCCCAAAACACAAGATGGTCAACTGTGGGTATGGACACAGAACCGGCTAGGACACATTAATATATTTCCTACTGAAATATGTAGGACAAGACAAAAAAAAATCCTTTCGAAAATGAGCTTGAGGTTCATCTTTTTCTTAGAGATGTGTGTGTGCGCGTTTGCACATACCATCTAAGAAGCCAGACGATGTCAGCTTTTTACGATGCGCACGAGCATAATCCTGTAGGTTAGGTGCACTGGAGGAACACCCGAGCACCATGGCGCTAAACAGGCCAGCACAATGAGACCCTGATGGGAGTTAGAGAAAATACATACAGCAACCAGTTTGGTCCACAGCACGGGCATGCATGCAGCGTGCGTTCAACAAAATTCTTGCCACAAAATAGTTTGTGCAGCCTCGCAAAACACAGCGTTCACATAATGACAGTAATGTCACCTGATGAAGAATGGTGGGGGTGGTGGGGGGGGGTTGGTGGTGGAATTCCTATGTCCCTTTATTTCTGGCAAAAAAACAACAACTGCGTGTCAAAGAAAATAAAATAGAAAATCGTTTTTGGCGCTGGCTTTGGAGACATGTGCCGGACTTCCAAGGAGAAGCTGAGTCGTAAAAACCATAAGAAAAGCATCATTACTTTATTGTACTGTCGGACCACTTGAAGGACAGCGGTGTGAGTGTTGGTAAAGGTTTTCCCTCTTAAGACAACTGAATAAAAGTGTGTAACAGGTACCCAACTATGTGACAAATGTGTTTTGCAAGTATTTAACATTTCTCCAAGAGTAGGTCCATTGTCATCACGCCCACTATTCATTTTGGGAAAGGCATTGTGGATAGAGTGTTTTGGGAAAAGCATTGTGGGTAGATTGTGTTTGGGGAAAAGCTTTGAGGCCATTGTGTTTAATTATAGCAACAACCTGAGCTCCAGGCCAGGTAAACCAGAGTTCCAACTCTACAGGGAAATGTAGCCAAGGTAATTACAACTTAATAACTACATACAGACGTCTAACCTCTATGCTACTATAAAGTCACTGAGTTTATTGAAAACTGTCATTGTATATCAAATTATGTGCAAAAAGACTGGGACAAACTCAGACATTATTACTATCATTTTAAAATCAGCTAAAGACTTAAAAAGGTATTTTATTTTCAGCAACAACCAGAAAGAAATCAGAGAGAACAGACCGGCTCAATAAACCTTTTGGTTACTAGTAAAACCTTCCAATATTTTGGCTATCCTGTTGCCTCTCCTTAAACTCCTGACAAAAAGAAATTCCCAAATAAACTAATGAAATAAAGATCTTGCTGTAAAAATAACTGCTTTGCAATATGAAAGTGCTACAGAGTGATACAAAGATGAAGACAATATGAAAGTGCTACAGAGTGATACAAAGATGAAGACAATATGAAAGTGCTACAGAGTGATACAAAGATGAAGACTGAAGATGAGTAAATTAAATGAATGAAGGTGTAAGAGAGCCATTTCTAAAATGGTAGTCATCAACAAATCCCCACAGTTAGCTTGGAATTTGCCGCGGCTACAACATTTTAGGTAACGAAGGACATTACCAGCATGTATGAGAAATTGAGACAGCACAGCATTAGTTGTGTGGCAAAAAATCTGTCTGCAGTTTGCTTGCGGGCTTGTTTTACAGTGTTACTCGGTCAAACAAGCTTCACATCACAATTTAGTAACTGATCATTCAGTGTCAAAAGAACAGCCTGCGCAAGCCTAAGGCTCAGCCAACACACAGCAAAGATTTGAAGTGCAGAAGAAAGTACAGGACAGAACAAATCTGCAATCACTGCAAAGTAATAATACACTTGCCGTTACATTGAAACACTGCCAATCTAAGGTAAGTGTCAAAAATGATCAAAGGCATAATTTTAGTTTTCCTTAATAAAATAATAATAGGATAAGCTTTTCATAAAGCAATCATTAGGCTCACCTATTCCCGGGGTCAGTTTGTGTTCCGAGTACATCCTGCCTGGTCTCTGCAAATGAGCGTTATTCTCTGACAGAACCTGACGGAAACAAGAACAAGAACATCACCACCTTTTACCAAACAAAAACGAATCCACAACCCAGAACGTGAGGTCCCCCCCTGGGGCCCGATCACTGTTAATAAGCAGCACTGGGGAAATGTTAGCACGGACACCAAAGACATCGATGAGGGAACATGCAACATCCCCACGGCCACGAGTCCATTCCACGCGAGAGGTCAGCCGTCACCACTAAGGCCACAGTGGGTAGGAGAGATGCAAATATGCGGATATGGCAACAGTCGGCAGAGCAGTCGGCATTGCCGCAACCGAGATGGCACAGCTTTCATCCAGGCAAACACCCACGTAAAAAAAAAAAAAAAAAAAAAAAAAAAGGGGAAACAAACCAGACAAGATCTGTCCATGATGTGATCACCATGCATGAAGGAGGAACCGGACAACCTGGAAACAAGCAGGTCCTCCGCCCCCTCTCTGTATGGGAGCCACAAATGGGGCGAACCTCACAGCAGCATGCTAGCCGGGGCCATGAGGGAAAGCCCTGTACTGGAAGCATGAACACCACCACGACACCGGGAGCACTCTCTCAGCCCGCCGCGCTTACCTGGAGGGGCGACCGCGATCCACCTCGTCTGGAAGGCCAACAGGCCGTCCCCTGACCTGGTCGCCCCTCAGTGATCAGAACCAACCAGGGTCCAAACCGAAAACCCCCATTGTTTAAGGTGTCGGGACTCGTCTTCTTTGGGAGTCACTCGTGTCCCACTCTATCGGCACCCCTGAGCCTCATTAATGGTGGCAGAACCACGCCGTTGAGAAAAGAGCATCTCGGAAAGGCTCAGAAGCGCTTGGCCCGAGTTAACTGTACTACAAGCCGGCCATTGTTAGCGGCTACACGGACACGTTGTAAACATGTTTTGTTATATTACATCAGCCTGAGGTAAATTTAGGTGCAGCCGGATAAAGACATTTGGAAGTGCCGTCATAAACAGCCATGAGCACTTTGAACTCTGCCAAGTCATGTTACAGCAAATAACTATTACAAGTGAGTGCCCAAAAAAAGAACACCAGGACTCCTTAAGAGTGTTGGGCCACAGTTTGAAACTCTACCAGAGGGATGTCATTATTCATGGAGAAATCCCATGTACACTTTGAATACATTATTACTCACCAGGTGTTTATTTTATTTTGGCATATACCTGTGTGATTTAAATCACAACCTTTGTACCAGTGTTGGGTGACTTCAACAGCCCATTTTTATTATAATACCTTAAAAAGGAATTGGTCAAAAGTGTAAAGAAAAACAAACAAACAGCCAATTTCACATTCAAAGCCACTGGCAATTCCATTTGGCGAATAGGGCAAGAAATGTAGAAAGAATAGACTGATCTACATCTCAATAAAGCAGTTACACCCCTTAGAAACAAGTTAAGTTGAATCATAGCTGTGCTGGGCCAAAATGTTTGGAGACAGAAACGAGGGACAACCTCAGAACAAACATCCCATCCCAGAAAGATCTCTAAAACCTTCATGTCAGTTACACCTGCCCCTCTGTTAGCGGTCCAGATTACGGTTCAAATTCTTACTCAACGGTAAAATGCAAATCACAAAGGACAGCTAAAGTCGGTTTCAGCAGATAGATATAAAGCTTAGTTTCTACCACCTCCATCGGACAGATGAAAACAGTCAAACATTGCCAATAGACTGTTTTAATTATGGCTTTCATGTTGTCAAACAAAAAAAACATTGAAAGCAGAACACAAGTTACTTTGTGTAAAATATACCCCACCAACCATACATTCAAGTTATAGAGTAAAGGAGTAAATAAGTTGTCATAACGACTTCCGGTAATTAAAAACCATCTATCACGCCACTGCCCGTCTTAACTACACTGCCACGTCAATGTAGTGGGATATTTATCATCTAGCCATAACTGAAAGTTGAGCAATTATTAATTAACAAACTTACATCACACAAAAACAATAACAAAATCCATAATTTAAATGAAGATTTAAAACCTTTTAAAATATTGAAATTGAAACGTTGCACTGCCAGTACAGCCACTGAGGCCATTTCTTTTACCAAAAGCGTAAATTCCACCAAGACAAGTGGAACTACAATTTCAAAAATAAATTAAATCACAGAACAAACCTTGTCAAACGCGTGTCCCAGTCATTAATAGAACTGCCAACAGAGGCATAAGTCCTCACGTAGCGTTAACAGAAACACCCACCCCTCCAAGAGCTATTATTTAAACGGTGGTGAAAACGGCACCTTTACATTCATCTGCTGGTTAGGTGTCCTTGCTGATTGCCGCAATGTTTAATGCGTACATGAACAGGAGGGGTGGTCATCTGTTGGTGAATAATGAATTAAAACGTGTATAAAAACCTGTTGCCATGAGCCAAAAATACTGGATGTGAAAGCCAGTGATTTGGGGGAGACAGGGGAGGAAGTGATTTGGTCCCCTGATCTGCGTCTTCGACGCCCAGTACCAACACCACAGGTGTATTGTAGCCAGGTACCAATAGATTCGGGGCTAGACACACTCAGGGGGCTCTCTTCCTGGAAGTGAGAGAGGGGGGGGCAAAGAACAGCACAGTCATGCAACATTACAAAAAAAACAGAACAGTCCCAGCCTATGTGTGTGTGTGTGTGTGTGTGTGTATGTGTACATGTCCAGTCGCCTTGGTGTTTCGTTTGGTATTAAAGAGGATGGTCATACTTTGCCGGCAGAACTCTTGATATAGTCTGTCTGCAATGGGGACTAAAAGAAAAGCAACACAAAACAAACAAAGGAAACAAAATCAATACCCTCGCAATTGTCACACTGCCTATTACCACATTCGGGTCAACTGGTCCAGAAGCTTGACAACAATCTTTGAATACTCTTTAAATGAAATGAGACCCAAAATATTTTCTCTAATGCATAGACAATGTGCTCTTAGCATTGTACGGTCAGGATAACTCTGGTGTTGACCAAATTAAATGCATCAATTTAATTAGGCAGCACATTTTCCTGTTGTAAAAACAACTTTTTTTGTAGGGCAGGAAGACTCAAGGCGAAAGCAACAAACCAGTGTTTGTTATAAAAAGAGTGCTTTAAGGTCAAAACATTGCCAACTCTATTAGTCAAAAACTATCCATTAAGTGTATAGCATTCAGTGGTGAAGTATTCAAGTGAAATAAGTAATAAAATGTAAACATAAAAAGTAAAAACTAACTCAGGAGGCAGGGCAATATTAAAGGTATTATTAATATAATTATTATTAAATGTAAAAATACAACAACTGTATGTCAATGTCACGCAAACATACAACTACTCAAACATAAAACTGAACATAAAGACATTCTAGTCACAGCTGAAAGGAAAACGTTTCATGTTATATAAAAAGCTGAAAACACAGACATCATGTTGCAATCAACAGGAAGCATTAGTGGTAAATTTGCTAAAAGCGCCACAGATAACGTCAGGGTACATTATGTCTCTCAACAACACATGTGCCCAAGAAGCTTGTGTAAGAGGAAAGAGCCTCCTTTGATAATTGTTGTGCATTCAGTTCAGCATTATTTTAATGCTACTTAATCACAGCTGGGCAATTGAGAGACGTAATGTTCAATGCAAGTTACAGAGTTGTAATGCTATATGTAATGCTATAACAGTATCAAGCGTATAACCAGTAATTAACAGAGCTGTAATGCTATATAACAATATCAAGCGTATAACCAGTAATCAACAGAGTTGTAACGCTATATACCAATATCAAGCGTATAACCAGTAATCAACAGAGCTGTAATGCTATATAACAATATCAAGCGTATAACCAGTAATCAACAGAGTTGTAACGCTATATACCAATATCAAGCGTATAACCAGTAATGAACAGGGCCCGGTGACAATACTCATTTGTGAGGAGCTGTGCACTGAACCCACGACACAGTATTTACCCAGACACAAGGCAAAGCCATATCATCTGAATCACCACCCGGGCCTTTTACAGCTGTAAAGTAGCTTCGTACACAGCTAATTTACATCTACTGTCTAAAATACACTGTCTATGTCACGTGTGTGCATGCGCGTGTGTGTGCGCTCTAAACCTAACCAGAAGGCGGCACTTACTTCCACGGAGCCGATCTTCTTGGCGCGGGGCAGCGGGCATTTCCTGTTGATGTAGATGGGGTCCGATACCAGTGGCCGGGACATCATCAGGGCCCCTCGGTCCGGCTCGTCCCGCTTGGCGCCCTCCTCATCACTGTCTTCCTTGGACTTGACCTTTGACCCCTCGTTCTGCAGATGACGGACATGCATATTATTAGTGACGGAAAGGATCGGGCAAAAAAGGGGCTACGGCCCTCTGTACCACAATGAACAACAATGGAAAAGGACAGGGAAGTACCGATTAAATTAGGAAACACGCGCGCGCACACACAGAGAGACATTAGCCCATTTAAGTTAAATTTACCCCTCTCTCTATAAATATATATTGCAACTATACAGTTTATGGTTACACTTTAACCAGCAGATGGGTGAAGAAGGAATTAAGCAGTCAAGTACTTCTACAGTTGGCCGCCACATAAGGGACACTTCTGCGTAGGACTTTGTGAACACACACACACACACACTTCAGAGACTAACCCCTCACCTCTCGGGAGGCGGGTCTGTAGCCAAACCCTGAAGGCAGGTTTTTGTCATCCTCGCAGCCCTTGGCTCCCGGGCTGAAGTGCAGCTCCACGTGAAAACGCTCCTCGGACGAAGGGTCCTGGAGGGAAGACAACAGGCGTGAGAGACAGTCTGACCTGTACAAACCGTCCCCAGACGCTGGTGGTTTGAACACAGTTCAGGGCACGGAGGCACACCAAGCGCCACGCTGGAGAGTCGATAAGGGGTGAGTAATGACTAAGAACTGTTGGGTATTCCCCAGACAAGACAGGAAATGTTTTAACTGGACCCGCGCTGGTTCTGGTTCCACTCCGACAATAACATGTCTTGTGGCTGTGTGTTGAATTAGAAATTAGAACTAAGAGACAGCTCTCCTACAAAGACGTATGAACCGATAAGCCCCTCCTGTTCGCACGAGCAGAGTGAAGAGAGGAAGAAAATATCGGCAAGACTTGCTTGGGAAAACAAGTCTCGTCCTTTAAACTCCCCCAAACAAACGGAATGCGTCAATACGATGTGGAAAGGCCATCATCGTGAAATGGAATTGCTATGGACACACACATTAACACATCGTGACTCTTTAAAAGGCATCCCTGACTCACCACCAGTCCCCCCCTCACCTTGCCGGGGCCGGCGGTCGAATGCATGGCCTCGTTACCGACGAGGCTAACGCTACCGACGAGGCTAACGCTACCGACGAGGCTAACGCTACCGACGAGGCTAACGCTACCGACGAGGCTAACGCTACCGACGAGGCTAGCGCTACCGACGAGGCTAGCGCTACCGACGAGGCTAGCGCTACCGACGAGGCTAACGTTACCGACGAGGCTAACGCAGACAGATACCTTGTTTGGGTCCTCGTACAGCATGATCACAATCTGCGTCATGTAGTTCAGCTCGCTGACCACCTTCAAGTACTCCATGGCTCTCCTCCACTGGTCGTCCGTGGCCTCCTTGGAGACAAACACGGGGGGATCCAGACGTACGTTAAGGCTGGGCACCAGGGAGGCGGGACTATGACGGTGCTGATGACGGGGGAACCACTCACGTCGCAGAACGCCCCGTAGCGCAGGATGGACAGCAGGGAGTGCACGTGACTCTCACTGGTGAAGTACAGCCTGGTCCGGACATGGCGCTCCGGGGACATCACCCCACGGGAGTACCTGGGTTAGGGGTATGGGATCAGCTCCAATGAGGCCTCCAGCCCGGTGAGACAGTCAGACAGAGATTGCGTGCGCGTGTGTCTTACACAGGATGCAGTTTGTTGACCGTGTCGTCATCTTGCGTCCTCTGCAGATCGGAACGTATCTTGCGTATGAGCGGCGTGCAGTAGCCTTTGGCGATGTCCAGCTTCTCCGGCTGGGATATGCCATACTCCTGATGGGGCGTGCCGTACAAATACCCCATGTTTCCATTACTTGGCCATTTTAACAAAACTCCAGGCAAGAATACATCTTCAAATGAATAATCAACTGTTGGCTAGTTAGTCTGGCGAACACAACTAACCACTTCAAGTAAAATGGCTCAGTCCATCCCCTCGACACGATGTAGGGGACTGGTGAGAATACTGATACCCCACAAATGCTGTATGTCAATGCCCGTCTATGTGAAAGGCCCTAGCCAGCTACCTAGCAACAAATGCTGTATGTCAATGCCCGTCTATGTGAAAGGCCCTAGCCAGCTACCTAGCAACAAATGCTGTATGTCAATGCCCGTCTATGTGAAAGGCCCTAGCCAGCTACCTAGCAACAAATGCTGTATGTCAATGCCCGTCTATGTGAAAGGCCCTAGCCAGCTACCTAGCAACAAATGCTGTATGTCAATGCCCGGTCTATGTGAAAGGCCCTAGCCAGCTACCTAGCAACAAATGCTGTATGTCAATGCCCGGTCTATGTGAAAGGCCCTAGCCAGCTACCTAGCAACAAATGCTGTATGTCAATGCCCGGTCTATGTGAAAGGCCCTAGCCAGCTACCTAGCAACAAAAACGCAAACCATCAATAAATCTTAATAATAATAAATTGACCCAGAGGCCAACCAACCTGTGGAATGACGATGTCGGCCAGAGCCTTGGAAAGGCGGTAGATTTCCATGGTGTTGGACAGGTTGAGGGAGCTGTTGTGTTGCACGTCGTACTTTATGCAGTCGTAGATGTCGGGGATCTTGCTGATGTTGTAGCGGCCGTTCTTCATCCTGAAGTCTTTCTCCAGCTTGGCCCATCGACGAAGCATCAGGTCTAGGGTCTCGCTGTGGTACAGCTGAATGTCTACGAAGGAACATTTCCTAAATGCACTTCACATTTATATTCATTGTGGATCCTGGACAAAACCTCAGAAAAAGACCTACATGTAAGACATCCGTGCAAATAAAACAGCATTTAGACACTGCGGTTCACAAAAAAAAAAAAACACAGGCTATGGATAAAAAGCACAGTTGTTTGAAATATAACCGCCTATGTGAAATTAAGTTGTTCTCCAAAATAATCTGGCCTGGTTTGTAACATCTCACATGCTTTTTTGTGTTCCTTCTTATACTAGATTACCATTCTACTATGGGCCATGCATGTGACAGCGGTATAAGGGAGTGTTTACCCGCTGACTGGGGGTCCTCCATCCTCTGTCTGATCTGCAGAGTGAGGCTCTGGATGAGGGCGTAGACCTTGTCGCAAGTCTTCACCGGGTTCTTGATCATCTGCATGGACTTGATCAAGGAAGAGCTGGTGGTAGGAGCCAGCTGTAGATGCCAGGGAACAAACTTTGATATAACGACGGTTAAGGGAGGAAATGTTATGCAGTTTGGGGACAGGGCTAAATCGAATCCCAGTGAATGGTAAAAGTACACAGCACATAACATTTGTAATATACATATACTCATAACATCCACATATTTTCACTTGTAAGCTTCGAAAATTTCAAGTAAAACCTCCTTCCTTTATACCTAGTGTCAACAGTGAAACACGGACTCCCCAGTACGGGGGTGTTGCTACGCCCTAACCTTCTCGTAGTCTTCGGCGGTGAACTCTCGGTCCCTCTGCAGGATCTCGTGGAGGCGGGCCTTGACGCGCTGCTGACAGCTGCTGAGCGAATCGCTGTCGCTGTCCAGCAGGCCGTTCATGTTGGCACTCTTCACCATCTGCACCAGGATGGGGGTCAGCTCCCCCTCCAGTGCCAGCAGACCCTGGTAACGTACATACGCATTACCAAACCATGCAAGAGTTCCTAATGCCAACGTCCTAATATTATCCTGTCCTGCTCTTTTTCAGGCACTCAATCAAAAAACAGCTGGTTCAACTAGCGACAGGGGACATTCACTCTAATCTTGGCAGCAGGCTTGGAAATAAAAAAACGCCACGGAAGAGTCAGTCAAACCTTGGCAAAAGCAGCAGCGGTCATCTGGACACGTCCCTCGTCTGAGGCGTAGATCTTCAGGTCATGTCTGTAGGTGCTGTGCAGACGAAGCAAGCCGCACCCTGGGAACCCTGCGTAGTCGCCTGGGCAACACAACAACAGTGAACCAATCGGATCAAGCGCACATTTGCAGAGTGGCGTTGACAATGAACACCCGTCCGCAAGACGCTCGGCCAACGCGGGCCCAATTTGTTACGTCGCTCCACAAGCTTCCGTCACGTCAAAGAACAAACGGCGTTTGATCGCTGGGATCTTAAACACGGTGTCGGACATCGGTTCTCACCCTGTCCTCCAGGGTACATGCAGCGGAAAGCCCTGCCCAGCTCCTCCGCCTGGACCCGGCCTGCCGGCGTCAGCTCACCACCCCACTTCAAGACCAGCAGCAGAGACGGGTCGTCCCTCCGCACGTCTACAGCGCACGGACACCAGGGACAAACGGAGAACGGGTGACCCTCAGGCAGCAGAGACGAAACACAGAGCATTTGGTATGAAAACGAAACAGCAACAAAACGCCACCTTCTTCCTCGCTGGACGTTTTGGGACAGCCATGGGGAAGGTACGTCATCTGAACTTTGCGGTTGATTCCAGAGAAATGGCCGTACCTAAAGCGAAGCACATTGTTACAAGAGCGGTTTGTTCACTTTAAAACCACCTTCTAAACCGTACATTATGGTTGGAATGTAAAATTGGGCATACATTTCAAGCACCGTTTTCAGTTGCTCCAATTTTGCTTTGGATTCTTCGATTTCGGAGTCGTTGTTCTGTCCAATTTCGACCAGGAGCTGTCTGGCGATGTCTAGCACTTCCTAGATTTAAACGAGATGTGCGAACATTGGTTCCCTACAATATGTTATGATGCTAAAACTTGCAAAGAATTTAAGTTCAGTTTATTCACCTGCAATTGCTTTGGCTTTTTCAACTTGAGTTTTTTGTTTTTGTACCCTCCACATTTTTCAAACAGATCAAAAAACCTGAGTGAGTAGAGTGGTGAAAACATACCATTTATCGACATTGAAGCAGCATTGAAACAGTCCTGTATGTAGTACAACAGTAACCCTAGAGAATGACCACGTGAGGTGATGTCGTGCACCTCTGATGTCGAACCTCCATTTTCATTTTCTGTTTAGGAGTTCTGTCGCCATGACGAATCACAGCGATGACGCACCGAAGCTCCATCCTTAAAGAAGAATATAAACATAAGCTTATGTCCGTTTTATCAACATACTATATGAATTGAGCTCAGCCATTTTCTACCCAATAGGGGTAAATCCTAACATGTGTGTGACCTTCTATGGAGACAAAAAGAGCACCACTTCACGGCTTATTACAGCTATATTTGTCGAGGCAGTTACCTCTAATAACATATAAATTCTGCATAGCTGTGGATACGTAATTACTCAGACCTTTATAAAAGGTGTCTCTTTAGACTTCTCTAATAACCCATCGGTTTCTCAAAATGGTCCGTCAGTCAAAGCTTCCGGTGTACACAAACAGCTGGCGCATGGATTTGAATGCAGCCCTCAGATCTTTACCAATAACGATGGTGTAAGCCGTCTTAAAGACGTGCGAATTACACTCTGCATGCATTTATACTCTACACGCTATAGAATAAGATGGCTGCAGCTCACCCCCTCAAGATTATCTGGTAAACAATTTTTCTGCTTCCTATTAACAGACCATATTACAGCCCTGTGGTGCTGAAAGAACATTACAAAAATAAAGTAGACAAGTGGGCTCTTTCAAGTCTTCTTTAACTCGAGCAACGATATGACTAACACCAGTAGGTGGTCCAAGCAGCAGCCTGGTGCTAAATCAGGCCTCCAATCCATAAAGCACACAACATCACATGATATCTGTTGGTGTCTCTGTGTGGGTGGAGAAAAATCAACTGGCCCATTCAGTGTGCCGGACCGTGCAGGACAAACAAGCCCGCTGACCAGCTCAGACAACCGGCTACATCGTGGCTGAACAGGGGTGGAACTCAACCAAATGTCAAGACTGCTCTTTCCACTGAATCGTGCATTCACCGTTTTATGTTTGAAAATCAGAGATCACAAGCAGAAGAGTGGGCGACATCAACGATCGACAATGTGGCCCACTTACAACTATAATGATGAAGCTGTATGTGACCTGCACAACAGCTTCTGGATCTCTAGCGAAAGAACTACGTAAAAGGTGACCGAATCAAGAGAAGATTATTAAAAACAATGTTCTCACATGGTCCCAGAGGTGGTGGGAACGATGGGAATGTCCTCGGCCTCCAGTGGTATGGACCAGGGGATAGAGAACTGAGGAGCCAGCTCTCTCATGATGATGTTCCTACAAGCGGAAGCAGAGAATCAGGGTGAAATCAATTTGTTCATTTCTTGACAGTGCATGTCGTTAAGTGTTATGTTGCGTTTTATGTGTTAGTCTGACTACTAGGAACGGGCATCACTAAATAACAATTTAGACACGGTGTCAAACCTTGAATAATAAAGCAACTTAAATTAAAAAAAGCCCCAGCACACTGTTTATGTAAGACGCTCCACAAACTATTTAATGGATCTCACTGTACAATGTTTCAGTAGATTAACCTTATTCAGGGTTTTTTTAGATGATGCCGCTTAAACTAAAGTCATAATTAACCAGTTTGCTTTCAAAAAGTGTCAAATCATTCTATAACCGATAAGCGGATTGGACAATTCAAACACTCGAAAAACCTAATAAATAAAAACAGCTTGGCAAATAAAAATATTAAATAGAAATATGGATTCCGACCCAAGTATTTTGGCACAGTCGTCATAATACTTCATGGAGTTCTTCACGAAGCTGAAGCCGTTGACGTCACATACGTACGACTGGCCGTTGGCTCGAAGCAAGTCAAAACCGCAAACTGTTTGCTGTCAGGAGAAAGGAGAAGTGAAAATGGGAAGGTTCTCGTCACAGCATCTGAGGTCTGACAGTCAGCTTGTGGTTTACTGGTAAGGCTCCCAATTGGGAATAAAAACTGTGTTCGTTTTTTTATTTATATGATGGAATCAAGCTGAGAGCTAGATCTCTTTAACAGTTTAACATAAATAAAATACAGAAAAAGAACAATGCCCTGATATGACGCACCCACACACACAGTAACTAGATAGTATTATTAATATGAACTATTGCTTCATGTTGTAATGAAAACAGGCCCGGAGGCTTTGAGGTACACAGAGAGCAGGGACTCGGTCGCCCATGGTTACCTTGAAAGCCAGACAAACTTTCCAGGCAATGAGTTTCTCGCGGGCGTTGAGGATGACAGGGTAGCGCACCTCCTTGCCCTCGCTGTCCCGCTCCACCTTGCCGTCCAGCGCCGGGGACTTCCGAGCCTCGGCGTGGGCGTAGTCTGGCCCCACCGTGTACACCTACCGGCCACACAGACGCCAAAACAACACGATGGTTACCGATCCAAACAGAGGTTATATTTCCTAAAATAATTTTCTCTATTCTACTTCTATTTTTTGGGGAGAGTAATGACGACCGGTCAAAAGACAAACACTATACTGGTGCAGACGCCACGGGGCACTGACGCCAACGAGGCACTGACGCCAATGGGGCACTGATGCCGCGGGGCACCGACGCCAACGGGGCACTGACGCCAACGGGGCACCGACGCCAACGGGGCACTGACGCCAACAAGGCACTCAGTCTGGCCGTGGTGGTCAAAGCCTTGCCCATGGACTATAAAATACTAATCTAGTGACCCAGTCTGCCCAAGGAAAAACATCAATCCTATTACATTTTGCCCTAAAGGTGAGATTAAATGAAGTCTAAATTCAGCCCTAAAGGAGACAATAAATGATTTAACTCAGGGTTCTACCTTGACGTCCGTCCCATCCGTTGGCATGAACTCTTCATAAATGTAGGACCCAGTCTTTCGCACATTGCTCTCTGGCGAATAAACACTACTTCTGCTTCCAATCTAGAAGGGGGACAAGGAGAGAAATGCAATTAGCAGCCATGAGTGTATGGACTAAATGAAAGTTGTCACAGCCCATAATTTAGTTCAATATAAATATAATGTCAATCCATAACTTCCACATAATACCAGTTACCCTGACAACCACCTGACCTTGGAATCCCACATAAATACCATCACCCGGACAGCTTTTTCCACCTCAATATCTTAAGACTCATCTACACCAGCTCATATCACACCAACTTCACCTGGCTCCTGGTGCAATATCAGATCACATGAAAAGCCCTCCACAACCAGGCACCACCTACCTCTCTGACTTCCTCCCACTCTATGCCCCCCTCCCGCTCCCTATGCACCCCTTTGGCTGGACTCCCCATTCCACCTCTCCACCACGGAACCAGACTTTGACCCCCTCACACACGACAATACAGTCACCACATTCACAACACTCCGGTACTACTGCCTACAGCCTTTAGCCTTTTCTATCTTTGCCCTTTGTGTTTGAGTTGTCCGGATTTTAGACTTAGTTGTTAACTTGCACTGTTAGCACTCACTTAGATTGGCCCCTTGTTACTGAAGATGTCCGGGAATGGCATCCCCCAAATAAAATGTATTGTTATTATTTTGTAACACCACCCCAAACTTTCCTCAAGACATACGGCTTAGCTCTGCTGCACTCTTCTCAATTTCACGATCTAGGTTCACTGAACTGCACCTTGCCTGGTACTCGTTTCTTGCCGGCACCAAGCAACTCTAAATGATATCATCGCCCAAACGATTTTTTATTGAACTTGTACCACTTCATCTTGGCACATGTCAATCTAGCACTACTGGCAAGAAAGAAAAAACAGATGACACATAGACAGACATTAACGTATTTAGGTAGCCTGTCTAATACTACATTTATCAAACAAATAAACGCCAATTAGAGGTTTCACCTACCATACCAATGTGCATGAGAATTATTCCATCAGGCCTTAAACGCACCATCTGCTAATTTAATACCTACAGCAAATTTACAGTAAATTTAAGACGATATAAATCCTTAATCTTAATTTTATTACTTTTTAGGGAGCCGCGGGAACCCTGGAAAGACCATAGCCATATTGGTTTCCGGCCTTGTCCCCTGTGGACAGAGATTTCTACAGATTGTCTGCATCTTTTAATGATATTATGTAGTCAATTATAACATTTTTGTTGAGAAACATTATTAAAAAAATATTGCACTTCTTGCCTGCGCAGTCTGTTACATGGTGAAAAGACTGCACATCTTTACTTCTGAAAGCCTCATCCTCTCAGTGAGGCTCTTGTTACACCCAATCACGTCACTGACCTGTTGCCAATCAACCTTAACAGTTGAGAGATGATCCACCGGGTTTATTTCTAGCATTATTTCTAGTCTTTTGTTGCCCCTTTTTTTTACGTTTTGCAGATAGCAAACTCAAAAGTTTACATATATTTTCCAAGAAACAACATTTGTCTCAACATTTCATATGTTGTCTTTATACTAATTTTCATTGAAAATAGGGTTTGAATGATTTCCACATCATTGCATCCAGTTTTTCTTTACACATCAAGCAGTGTAACAATATTTGTAAAAATGGGGTTGCAAAATTATAAATACCAAAAAACATGTAAACAATTACACATCAAAGGCTTGATCGTCACACTATGTAGTGTGAACAGGGCACAGTTTCTCCCGACCTCAGGACCTAACCAGTAAACGTGCACGTGTCCAACTGTGCCCAGGTTTTCATGCACATGTGAGTACATGTACATCACAACGCCGCACGCCCACCTTCCGGAAGAGTCTCTGGCTGCCCCCTCCGGCTGACGTGGGGTAGTAGATGTAGACGTTGTGGTCTTCGGCGCTTACGGGCTTCTCCACGAAGGGCTTCTGGAACACCTCCCCATTGACCTCCACATGGTCCTCCCCCTCCACCAGGTTACACTCTGAACAGAGGAGGCACAAATCGGTCATCTAGGCTGCAAACCGCTGCCTCCGTCCAGGCCCTTTTTTAGCCGTGGGCTTTTCCAGCGGTGGTCACAATGGAGAGGTTGGGCGGGGCCAACTTTTATTGGTCCAATGAAACCGATCTACACTGCACGCCGAGTAAATGGGCACAGTATTACTCACGTCGCTAATCCTTGTTACAAGAAGAGTGAATTATAGCTTAACGAACATGGAACAGGTTAGTAGTTGATATGCCAAAGACAGCCCCGAAGCTTGTTAAAAGCCCTTTTCACTATACTTGCCCAACAGATACATAATTTACTGCAGGACGAGAAAGCCTTAAAATGCTGAGACAAATAAAAAAACTGAAGAATCTTTACAATCTCATACCAGTTTCCAGTTTGGAAAAATAACATGCCAATGCTATTTGGTTCATGGTCTTTAATAAAACAATATATATATCTGGTGTCAGACAAGTAATCTAAAAACAATTTACATTTTGCTACTGATTTTTTATTCACATAATCAGTATATGATTGCTGATTTTTTTTAAGTAATACACAAAAAAACAGAAGCAACAGAATAAACCTTTGTGCTTCTTTATCTGCAATATCCACCAGACTGGGTAAATCTAATCTCACCATAGGGACAACTGATCCATTCTGGATTACCTTTATGGTATAATAAAATGTTGTGTGACATTCAGTCCAGAGGAAATTGAAAACCCACGTAGCTGCCGAACACAGAAAAAACACAAAGGGGGCCTTTCTAAAGACGCAATGACTCAAATACAACACATTCTATCATATAAAAAACATTTAAGAGGGGGAATGTGTTGGTTAATGTTTACCAAACTGAATAACATCACTTGTCGCCTCCTTTGTGAAAATAAGAAAACAAAATCTGAAGTAGTGTCCATGATAAAACCCTCACCTTCAAAATAGGCCTCCAATTCAACACAGCGTTTATTACTGCAATTATACAGATTTAGCAGAGATTCCATTGGCAAAAAAGGAATGTGCTACCCCATTTAATACACTGGACATCCTAGCCCGGGGTTAGAGGCCACAGCAGACCACTGTTATTTCCACAGACAGGCTTTAATGGGGAGCTGCCACAACATCCAATACAAGAGAAGCAGTTCTCTTATGAGAAACAGACAAAGAAAAAAAATATAGAATACCCTACAGACAAGAAAGATTTGTGGGGGAAGAGATAGATAGAATGAGAGGTAGAGAGAGAGAGAACAAGATCAAGATCAAGTGAGATGATCACTAATCAGTGCAGTGGAGGAGAGAAATTATTATTTTCTTCTGATAGAGTAACGGGGTGGGGGAGAACAAGATCAAGTGGGATGATCACTAATCACTCCAGCGGAGGAGAGATAGATAGAATGAGAGGTAGAGAGAGAGAGAACAAGATCAAGTGGGATGATCACTAATCACTACAGCGGAGGAGAGATAGATAGAATGAGAGGTAGAGAGAGAACAAGATCAAGTGGGATGATCACTAATCACTACAGCGGAGGAGAGATAGATAGAATGAGAGGTAGAGAGAGAACAAGATCAAGTGGGATGATCACTAATCATTACAGCGGAGGAGAGATAGATAGAATGAGAGGTAGAGAGAGAACAAGATCAAGTGGGATGATCACTAATCACTACAGCGGAGGAGAGATAGATAGGATGAGAGGTAGAGAGAGAGAACAAGATCAAATGGGATGATCACTAATCATTACAGCGGAGGAGAGATAGATAGAAAGAGAGGTAGAGAGAGAGAGAACAAGATCAAGTGGGATGATCACTAATCACTCCAGCGGAAGAGAATGAAAGCAGGACTCCCAGGCCTGGTGGGGCTCCAGTTACAGTATTTCACACATGTATCCTAGCAGATGTCCTGATCTCCACCAGCTTATTCCGTACCGAGGCATCGGCTGGGCGTGAGGATGGGAACGAGGCAGCTGCCTCCACTAACACAGCTGTGTTATACGAAGTCCATAGGCCTCTCAGAATTTTTTTATTATCGGTACACACCCTTTTGTACGACCAATGCTTTAAAAGATCTGGCGCCCATTGAAAAGCCATGCGGCAGCCTTTCGCCGAACAATGAGGTGACCGGTACCGGGAAAGACTGCCGTCATTAGACAAACTGACTGGACAGCGGAGTGATAAATGCTCTGATCCAAATTCAGCTCTGGGGACAGAGTTAATGACATACACCCAAGAGATACAAGATAATGGCGTCCAAGCAACGTTCATCATCTACAAAGGAGCAAACTAGAAAGTGGCTGAATGACCTTTATTTGCAAACAGCAACAGATGTGATACAACTTCCCTATTGGACGGGAACAGGGTTGTGTGGTCAGGATCATTTGAGATAGAACTACAAACAAATGGCCCGAGTCGTTTCTGCAAACAAAGGATTTCCCCCATACTGACAGTTAGAGGACACCATACCAACAACAGACAATACAATTAAAGCCATCTGCCATTCAACAGTAGTCAAGGGGGAGGGACTTCATATTGAGGTGATCGGACAGCGTCTAACCGGTCATCGGGGTGATCGGACAGCGTCTAACCGGTCATCGGGGGGATCGGACAGCGTCTAACCGGTCATCGGGGGGATCGGACAGCGTCTAACCGGTCATCGGGGTGATCGGACAGCGTCTAACCGGTCATCGGGGTGATCGGACAGCGTCTAACCGGTCATCGGGGGGGATCGGACAGCGTCTAACCGGTCATCGGGGTGATCGTACAGCGTCTAACCATTCATCGGGGAGACTTTAACTACGGGTCAATTTGGACTTCTGTCGAGTCTCCATCCACATATGTTGAAGAACCTTTCCTGGGCAGACTCACTCACCCTCAGGTCTTGCAGGGTCTCTGTTGAGGACGGCATAGCGCGGGAGCAAGATCCCCTCGTTCTTAAGGATGCGGTACACCTCCCTCCTGGATCAGCCAAGCACACAAATAACACACGGATCAAACAACTCATTTCATTAGCTGTGTGTGAAGTCAATTAGCCAGCAGCTGATCTTCATCTTTTAACAGATATGAGGCTAAGTGTTCATGAATCTGTATGTTTTCCACCCAAGTTCTAAACAGAATACAGGCTTTGTAATTAGCCTGAAGAATGATCTCAGTTGAGTGTCCCAATTGGTGCAACCAAAACGTAACAATTTTGCCCTCCACCGTTTTCACGGTATCTGGTAACCAAGCAACCCAGCCGGCCCTGGAAAAATTTGGTGAACAAAGCAGAGTGAAAGGCAGGGAAGGGAACTCAGACCAACCATTCCCTAAACACCAAAATATTTATAACCGAGCCCCACGTCAAAAATAGAGTAAAAGGGAATGTGTTTCTATCTGGAGCATGGCCAAGATAATCCTGCATCAAACCAAGGGACAAAATGAGGTCTGATTCAACAAAGCTTTTCTGGGTGTTAAACAGTGTTAGAGACCAATGAGCTGCCGGAGCAGATCTGAGGTTTTATTCACCCAGTGGGCTCCTATTCGTAATGTGGGATAAAACAAAAACCTCCAATCAAATGTTTCAATAACGTAGGGAAAGAATGTAAAGGGTGACAGCAACTTTCAACCTTTCCATTACAGCGAATAAACCCTTTCTGCATATGCAGCATTCCTGGTATTCCTTGGTTACGATGTTTCTCAAAATAGTTCTGAAATGTTTGTTTTTGGACTGGTGCCTAAAAAACTAGAGACAGTGTGTGAGTGAAAGTGTGTAATCACTGCAGATGTACTGTGTTATGCAGTCCCAGGCCTGGTGGAGCTCCAGTTACAGTAAGTATTTCACACATGTATCCTAGCAGATGTCTTTATCTCCACCAGCTCATTCCTCACCGAGGCATCGGCGAAGGGGAAAGGATGGGAACGAGGCAGCTGCCTCCACTGACATTTTCAGCCACTGTGTTACAGAGTCCAGAGGCCTCTCTGTGTACCCATCTGTAATGCTTAAGTAAAATCATCTTATTTCCATGCAACACCAGCGTAACTGCCCTGTTCAGAATAACTAGGAATCAGTCTGATTTTGGGCTTATACACAAAGAAGCTCATTATTTATAAATACATAATACATTTAAACTGCCTTTTTAGAACAGACAAAAACCTTTGGGAAGTGTTCCACCTGAAGTTGGTTCATGCTGATGCCATGGTCCCCTAGTTGCTGCAGACTGGACGTGTGTGACATGTCCCGGGAACAGTATTTAGCCTAGAGTTCTGAGCACCTGATCAGTAACCAAAAGGTTGCTAGATTCAACCCCTAAGTCGGCAATGCAAAAAGTCTGTTGTGCTGTCCTAACGGCTTGTGTAAGTCAACAAGTGTGTGCAATACATTGATACAATTACAATACAATTAATGAGAAAGAGGCCAAGTCACAGGGGTGCAGCCCATGAATGTCTGAAACATGCCTTTGACCACACAGTCATGACCATAGCAACCGTTGATCACCTGTCCTGGATGTAGTACTGGAGATCCAGATCGTTGATGACAAACGGGTTCCGGAGTTTCTCATAGGCCACTGCCTTGTCCAATGGAAAACCTGGAAAAGCAACAAATTAAAAATAAATAAATGCAGTTTGTTAGAGTAAAGAAATGCTTCAAAGGGGTTATGAGGAGGCAGAGGTTAGATGTTTACATAAATAGGTTAGATATGGCAAACATAAATAGTTACAAATAAAATACGGAAGAGGAGGTAGACGAACCAAAATAGAAATTACAACTTAAATACGTTTCTTCAGGACTTCTATCTTCTAAGAACATCAGACCATACATCAACAATCAGTATGTTGAAATACAGGCCTGACATAATTAATGCATAATGGTCAAATACTTCAAATATGAAGTAGAAAGGTACATTTTCTAAAGGCTCATTTCCTTAAACGTTTGCTTAATTTTCACTTTACAAAAATACATTTCCAAGTGAACTCCTTGCATTTACATCTGCGCTAGCAGTGACAGAGTAATAAAAAAAGCATACAGTGAAAGACACACACTTGTTTGACCGTTTAACTCCTATGAAAATGACTAATGTGAATCCCAAACTGCACGTCATTCCCTTCACTACCAGGACTATGGCGATTGGTAAAGCACTATGTAGGTATTAGGCGCCCTTTGGGACACAGGCCCAAGCCTATTAGGATACTACCTATTTAGGTCTCCAAACAACTACGTGGAAATAAACCACCAGCTGTAAACAAATCTCTTAAAATTAACAGCAGGCTACTTTGCTGATCAAATCAGATGACAGCTTTTAAAAGTCACATGGATGGTTTCTGTGTCATAGAAGAGGACTTTGGTAGTAAATCAATAATCTGAGAACAGTCGAGAAGACTAAAAGAAAAATATTGAAAGATTAAATTTTCGTGCAGATGTATACTGGTCATATCTGCATGTATTTATGCTAGTGGTGCAGTGGAAACTGCACATATGGCCCCTTTAAGGTTATGTAATACATGCTAAACTCCCTCTACAAATATTGGTTGAGCTATGGTGCAACTGAGAAAATATGGAGAAATCGCACTATGAATGAAAAGCAGTGTCACACTAAACAAAGAGGGCTGTGTTTAAAAGGGTGTGGAAATGTTAGAGTGTATTTGAGTTTGTTACTGTGCATTGGTGTGTGTGTGTGTGTTTATTAAGAGTGTGTGTGTGTGTGTTTATTAAGAGTGTGTGTGCACACGTTTGTGGGTTCACATGCATCTGTATGCGTGTACATACTAAGAAGTTTGCTGGTCTGTAATCTAGTTTGTGTGTTGGAGCATACCTCACCTTTGTGTGTTGGAGCATACCTCACCTTTGTGTGTTGGAGCATACCTCACCTTTGTGTGTTGGAGCATACCTCACCTTTGTGTGTTGGAGCATACCTCACCTTTGTGTGTTGGAGCATACCTCCCCTTTGTGTGTTGGAGCATACCTCACCTTTGTGTGTTGGAGCATACCTCACCTTTGTGTGTTGGAGCATACATCACCTTTGTGTGTTGGAGCATACCTCACCTTTGTGTGTTGGAGCATACCTCACCTTTGTGTGTTGGAGCATACCTCACCTTTGGAGTGGAATGAAATGAGGCAGTCGCACAGAGGCCAGTGGTCCACGGGCTCGTTCAAAATCACCTCCTCCTCAATGGTCACCACCGTGATGTACTTGAAGAGGCACAGGCGCTCCAGGATCTCCTTCATTGGCTTAGACTTGGACTTCTTAGACATGGCACAGATGCCCACCACGATCTGCCTCTCCGGGGGCTAGGGGGAGGCGGAGAGCGCCATGGAATAAGTGATTATGAAAAGGACATTAGCATTGGAACTCAGCCTTTAGCAACAAAGCCCAGGCTAAGATGTGTTCAGTCCTAATCGCCCCAGGCCCCCCCACCCCCCGTGGGAGACTCACAGAATCATAAAGCTGGTCGTCCTCCTCATCCTCCTCTTCCTCCACGTTCTCGTAGAGGCAGTCGTAGCCCACCACCCGGCCCGGGTCCAGCAGCTCCTCCCCCTCGCTGTCGTCGCATCCCACGAAGAACCGCGGATGCTCTCCGCCGTCCGGGCCCTGGCCTCCGACAGACATGGCCGGGCCGAGTCGCGGACGCCGGGTGTCCTGGGTCAGGAGTCGCGGAAGAGGCCCGTCTTTCTTTGGGCCCGGGCCTCCCGCCGCTGGCCCTCCAAGTCCCTCAGAGCTCCCTGACGCCACACCTCCCTCAGCCCGGCCTACTCCCCAGCCCCCTGAGGAACCACACTCCGCCGCAGTTACCACGGCCTCGCCTCAACCCCAAGGCCTCCCTGTCTGGCGCCCAAACCGCTCCACAAGCCCCGCCCCCCGGGGGTGGCGACACAGCTTAATGGGGAGGAAACCGGTCTATCACTGGTGCATGTTCATTGGCTGTAGGCGGGTGCCGGGGGACCGTCCACCATCAGAGGGCCGCTGGGGCCTCGCTGCACTCCGCCCTGGTCCACATAGCCTGGCATGTTGTCCTCATCGCCCTGGACACAAAACACACAAACACATACACCTTTGGGTAAAAAAAAAAAATCTAATGGCCAGAGATCTGTGTGGAAGGACGTCTAGGGACACGCCGTCTCCTCAAAGCGAGGCTGGCCACGACCGTCAAGGGACGGGCACAAAAGGACCACTTCATGGACGCCAATAGGAAACCGTGCACACCAATATAGTGCACACACACAACACGCACGCAGGCACGCACAGACACGTGTACGCAGGCATACCCACAGACACGACCTGGCGGTGCCACAAATACGGCGGATTAAACCGAAGGTCAGACTGTGACGGGTGAGGCTCTAAGAGTCTCCGCTAAACGTTGTAGGACGAGGGACTCTGGAAGTTTTTTTGCTGGGTACTTATCGGATATAGCCGGTTAATCCTCAAGTCAGACCGGGTAGAAATGGAAAGCTAGGGATGAATGCCACTGAAGTAAAAATAAAATGGAGGTCATTGCCTGCCAAACAAGCCCCAACAAATAGACCTAAATCAGTGAGGGGACAGTGAGGGAGACATAATGACGGGGGAATGAAACGGAAAGCTTTTATTCAACACTAGTCAACAACACTGCAAAAGTAACACTGGATCATACAGTTCGTGCCAGCCACAAACACTATTTTTAATGCAAACATGCCTCATCAATACCTAAAAGGTTATTTCTGGAGTGAAAAACGTACTAGTCGTTGTAGCTGTACAAACGCTTCTAAAACAGTAAGTCGATTCAACCATCATGAAGATTTTGTGTCAGGGAAAACCAGACACTTTCTAGAACGGCTCTTTTGAAGCACTATAGAGTTGCATCACTATGAATATGTACAACTGTGAGTGACATGTATGCCAATTTACCTCAGAACATAACCAATACTTAACCAATTATCTAAAGACATTTAGATAATGCCTGGGGCCTCCTTTTCCCACCTGGATTATGCTTATCCAAAAAGGATAAATAGCATATAAATATAAGAAATAAAATAAGAGTCCCCTAGCCTTTTATAACCCTCCTGACCTCACAAGGTCACACTCCATTCGCTACAACTGTAGAGACGGTGAGCTTGGTTCTTTGAGTTTGAGACGGTTCTACACGCTAGCAGACCCTATAAAAGTGCATGATTTGTCAGTTTGATTCATAACATTGTACTCAAAACCAAGGTTGAAGAGTCTATATTGGATTGCAAGTAAGAATATCAGGAACATCCTTCAATAAAATAGGAGCAGATATTCAAGGCAATTAAGTAGCTCTATATTGACCCACTTTTCAGAAAGGTTGAACACTAGAAAACGAGCAGCAGTTTATTGAGCCATTTAAAAAACTGTAACCATCATTTCTATTCCAAACGTGTTTCCATGGGTGAATATTAGGCATTGCTGAATCCCTTAGTTGCCTACCTTAAGGTGTCACCTTCAAAGAACTTACTTGGTTAGTCAAGTATTGCAATTCGATGATCATATCCAATATGGCTTTTCAAAAAAATATATTTATGCTCGAGACATAGACCTGATTTCAGATGGCCTACATCGAGTTGGAACTGAAACATGCTCCGTATTGCGCTGCAATGTGTATTCATCCAGACCCCTACAGAAACCTGCAGTCAGTTGGTCAATAATCGGACGGACAAAAACTGGTCAGGATGACACTGGCATAACATTTGGCACGCTGGTCTTCTGTGGTGTTATAGGGCTCTGGCCAGAAGTTGCGAATAATGTGATATTTGCTCTGGAACCTTTCATCGCCCTAGGAGACCGGGCATCTGCCATTGGGACATCTGTCGACCGCACCGGCAATATAGCAGCGCCAGGTTGCTACCCTGAGCTCAGGATTGACAGACGATAGTGCCAAAACCAAAACAAGGGCAACCTTGAAATTCAAGGACATGGTCCCATTGTTGGTCGGACATAGGCAGAAGGTTTGGGTTGTAGTTACTGATTTTTCTTCCTATAGCCAGGACTGGCTGCAGGGGGGGTTATTGGAAGTATTAATTATTAAGCTATTGACAGTACGGTGGAAATGTATTTTAATTAGCGTATTCATACACATATGCCAGCTTGTATAAAATGTAACATGACAAAAACAAGTCTGTATTTGTATCTTCGTGTTGACATGGACAGTAAAATACAATACACATTTAAAAAAAGACCATAGAAAGTTTAACAACACACCAGCAACGGAGTTGTTTGACAGACCTTTAAGTCTGAATCGTCTAGCTATGAGGGTTAACTAGCATCACTCCTTTTTGCGTTGATTGGTAAATAAACAATAATGAACTATTAAAAAAAAAAAAACTATTTTTATCATAACAAAAAAGATTTTCATCATCAACAATTATTGAATGACTCATCGTTATACTGCCAGGCAGACGCAACATCACCTCCAGAGCTAGCAAGTTTCATGCCTAACGAGGCTAGCACGTAGTTCCTGCCAAAATGCCCCATTTCGATATTACTAAATTACCGTACACGTGTTCCCTTATCATTCCGGGCTAAGCAAGCGTAATGGTTACATTATTTGGGATGCAGCTTACCTGATACAATGCGAAACACTCTTAGGTCGATCCCGTATGTCTCCAAAGTATTTTAACTAACGGTAGTCTTGCTTATTCGTAATGCTTCTGATTGAGCTTCTGTTCTGACAACACGAAGCTCCTACAGAACAGCTTATATAGCTAATGCCAGCTAACATACCCAGTTAGCCACCTCCAAAACAGCCCACATTGATGTTTGTTGTGCAAATAAAAAGGAAGCAATTCCGTGACTAGCTAACATTTTCCAACATGATAACGACCAGGTGCTTATTTACCCTATTCCAATTGTGTCTGGCAGTGTTCATCTTGCGCTAGCTAAAGCTAACGGAATATCTCAAAACACAAGCAACCATAAGGCGTCATTCGCATGTCGTCATTATGGGCGGTTTAAAAAACTCAAAAACATTAAAACGTGAAAAAAACATGAACCTGCCTGTCCACAAGAAAGTGAAAACGTAAACTTTCCTACTAACAGTGAACATTCGAAGTACTGTTGCCGTTGTGCCCTTGAACAAGGAATCTAAGCCCTTACTTGGTCATTCCTGCAATGCGGTGCCATTTCTGTCACCATGATAACACTTTTTAATTGGTGTAAAATAATGTCACATCTTAGTTCTAAAAAGTTTTAAATATAAAGGCAAGTTTAAGGCAGAACTGAAAAGGCTTGAGCGATCAAGGAGGCCTAAAAACCTGACTCAGCTACACCAGTTCTGTCAGGTGGAATTGCCCACTGGGAAGAAATAACACCTGAAATTGGCTAAAGTGTATGTAATCTTCCGACTTCAACTATAGCTATATAGTTTCAGATTTGAATCATATGTTATCATGATGTTTTACAAACAAACGTAAAAAAAAACTAAATTGAAAGTTAGTCTAATCAGATATGTACTGTTGTTCATTAACTGGAATGACCAAACTGCTCTCTATCCAAAGCCCTCTGCGTAGATCTCTTTTGTCTGGTATATGTCTTAAAACAATGTATTTGTGCCCTTACCCATAGGGCTATGGAGTTAAAGGTTGGGAGGGACATTTTTAAAGAAAAGGAAAAGTATATTACACACACTGCATGTGTGTTTAATAAAACCTTTGAACTCTGCAAGAAAAAATAATACAGGGTTAATTCGTTTTTGCAGCATTTTGCTTATCCCATCATCTTCCAGAAGCAGAAAAAATACATTCGTTCTTTCATCCATCTCAAACGTTTAATTCGCATCCCAGCGTCCTTTATCAGGTCAGGTGAAACTCAAAAACCCTAAACTTACCACCGGTTCTGTTCTGTAGTATCTAGGCAGTTAACGCACAGGAACCTAGGAGAGAAATAAGCCACATAAATGACACCGTGATGTTTTCTACTACTCACCACTAGGCGTCCCTCCAACCAAACATTTAACGTCATAACTTCTAAACCAGAAACTACAACCCAAAATTAGTCATTGAAAATCTATCATTCAGATTTGCTTTGGAAATATTTCACAAAAAGATGAATAAGACACTAGGCAGTCTAAGTTCTCACAATTTAAGCAATTTTGTTTTCTAAAAGCTTTTACAATAGCAATTTAGTTTTATGTGAAAACAGCATCGCACTTTGTTTTTACAATATTTTGGTCAGCCACCAACCTTTGCATCCCTTAATGCAATGGGTGGAAGCACTGAGATAGAACAAGTATGTTGTTGACATTTATCAGACAAAATTTAGAGATGAAATATGGGTCCTACAGAATAATATTTTGTATTAGAACTATAAAATATTAATTGTACATGAACAGATTTATCAAATTACTGCAATTAAAATTGGTTTACCTACATTTTACAAGGTATGCAGGAGGCTATTTAAAATTACTACGGAATAGCCAGGGAATAAGGTCATCTCTGCATGTCCAAAATGTTCTGGAAAAATCTTATTTTAAATTGCCAATATCTTCCACTATATTGTACCTGATTGAAAACTGATGAAATAAAACAATTTACAATTGTGTACAGTAACATTTACAGATGACAAACTGGCATTTGCAGCTGCTCCAGTTCTGATTAAATCAACATTTTGATGTTCTGCGAATACAATACTATTAAGTGATTTTGTATACATTTCTTTTGTTTTTAAAAACATGCAAGTGTATGTAAGATAAGCCATGCACAAAATAAAGACATTTATCAGACATACAAACAATTATTTAGGCATTTTTCATTGCATGTATGCCATAGTTGCTGACAGTTCCAAAATAATTTTGTACACAATTAAGAACGGTTTACAAAACAGGCAGCTGAAGAAAATACATGACAATGTTATGCTTTGCAGACACTTTATTACACAAATAACATTGTTACTGAAAATAGTATTCTTGCAATAAAACCTCAGTATGTCACAATAAATATCAGACACAGCTCACATCTGATTTGAAAATTTAGGAAATACAGCTTTTAGATACATGATAATAATATTTTTTGTATTGTTTCACTTTAATGCGATACAATTAAAATCAAAGTACAGGTGACAGTAGCAGCAGCTCTTTCCATTATGTGGCACATGTGTAATAATCTAGGTGCTGCAGAAAGGCAAAACACATAATTAAAAAGGCACAAATGTACAGATAAAAAGTTTCTGGACCAAAAACACCTGAAAACATAATATTAAAACAATGCAATCTGGTTGAATAAGTACTATAAGTGGAAGATATTAATGTAAATAAATGATTATAAAAATAAAACTACCCTATGCATTCTCCCTCCCGTTGAAATTATATCGCTCTTCAACCTTTCAGCACTCTCTTGCCTTAAATCTCTGGACCTGTTAACTCATAAATAAAGGAAGTGTCAGTCGTGCACGCTGTCTCAAGAAGGTTTGTCGCACAAATAAATAAGAACAAACGGCAGCCAACACAAACATAGTTACACATACAATTAAAGTACATCCTGACTGCGGGGGTGTCAAGGGCGTCCGGTGGGACGGCTTTGGGGACGGGGGCAGGACATCCTAAGAGGAGGAGGGGCAGACGGGGGGAGGCGGGGCCGAATACTCCTCGTTCTCAGAGTCAGTGTCGTTCTCGTCATCTTTCTCCTGGTCGCTGCCCTCGGTGCTGAGGCGGTCAAAACCTTGCCTGGTGTAGCCTTTGTGGGTGGCAAAGAAGTTGCCCAGGTTCAGACCGCCAGCTGCTTTGCCTGTGTGAGAAGGGAAACGATGAGAGTACATGTCTGAAATTTCGACAATTCTGTCCAATTCTGAGAGCTTTTGAAACTACTTTCGAACTAAAATACTTTCAATTGAAAGAAATGGACATACACGTTAAAATACATTTAGCCTACTGGACTTGAACCTGTGATTGCTACTATTTATGACATTTCAGAATTCTACATACATTGATCTGAGGTACTTTCCCGAATGGTTTGTTGGCTTCACACTACAGACAGCCACAGCCCAAATAGAGCTAACATAAGACACAAGGAATCTTATAGTAGTAAGGTATGACATAGTAAGACATAACATGTGGCATGGGACTCTGATAACCCTTATTAACAAGTAGTGGCAAGATGGCATCACCCGGGCATTGCAAAGACCAGGAGGAGGGTCTTTAGAGAAGCTTGTAGAGGATAAATTGTATTGGTCAAATCCATAGGCCCTATTAATAAATGCATAAGTTTAATATGCTTTTATATGTGTGTAAACATTGGTTAGGTCATTCATTTTGTATATCGATTACATCCTCCATTTTGTATTGATTACGTGGGTTTTGAGAGAACGTAAGGAGCCTTTGTTCTCGGTTGAGTTTTCCAGCCAGTGCCTCTGATTAGCTGATACAGGTGAAGGGAGGGGTCTACCTGTGTGAAGTTATAACATTGGCTGCATGCCAATGAATAGCGTCTTACATCTTGCAGCTGTCCTCTCTGTATGAACCACCATGTAATTACATTAAAAGTAGTCGAAACAAAGATATTCGGTTTCTGAAAGTGGCTTGAGTAAAATTGGAATTAAGTGGACTTATTCCCGCGAACCCAGAAAAGCGTACGTTTTGTACGGACCTCAATAAGCTCAACAGCACCCATTAAATAGCTGCAGGAATTTGTGTCAGGAACTGGGCACATTGGGCAACTCTCTACCAGGCTGACCTATGGAGTAGGGTGGCAAGACAGACGCCAATTTGCACAAAAAAAGAATAAAAATCCAGTATAAATTGACAAAAATGTTCAATCTTCAAAAACGTATGGGCTTTGTTCAGGACAGAGGGGACAATTAACCCAATTATCAAGTTATTTTGCCGTTACACTGATGACCTCTGCTAGAAAGCTGAAGTTCTCCACGGATCTCCACGGCAACACTATCAAGCACAGAGCCAACACAACGACTTTCAAAAAGGATGATCAATGTCCTCGAATGGCCCGGTTACTCTTGTTTCAACGGCAAATTGCCACTTAAAAAAAGCGTGTTCAACAGTCAAATGCTGCACAAGAGCTTTTAATCCAGTAATAGTCTTTATCTAGGTATGTGTAGCTGCCTCTGAGGGCTATCGTGGATGTCTCTCATGTTCCATCTATTTTCTCGCGCAGGGCACCGCTTCGCTCGGAGGATTCCAATCAGATACCACCACAAAGGCTCATCAGCATTCAAGAACCGACGTCTAAACGGGATCAGCGTTATCGCCGCCTCATAATAAGGCCGTTCCTATTTCATTCATCACAGTCACGCCGGCGGACCAGTCGTGGTGTTAAATAAGACCGCCCGCTTCCCTGTGCAGTGTCGGCAGTGAGGGTGCTTCGTGGCGAGACAGACATCCGCCCCTCAACGGCCCTGTTTACGACGCCATCTGCCTGGGAGTGCGATGTTTCCACCGCAGTGACTAGAGAGCCTCTCCGAAGTCAAGACACCACTCTGAAGGCCACATCATCATGTCACAACGCGCTGCAGTCAGTGACCCACCTGCTTATCGTCGGCTGTGCTCCAAATTGCACCCTGAAATGGTGCCCTGTTTTCCAACACGGCCCGCGAGGCTCCACTCAAAGGTGGTACACTACGGAGCGAGCAAGGTGACGGAGACTCAACCGGAGTCCATTGACGTCGACGGGGGAGTTGCAGGTCGTATTTGCACCATCTCGTCCTGCCCTCTAGATATTCCCCGGTCCGGATCGTGTCGCTCTGCTCTGCATTTTCCAATCTTGGATGGCTGCCCATTTGCACTTAGCCAAAGAGAGCTTAACCTTGAGTCACTGTGTGTGGGCAATTTTTCATCTGCCGTGTGTGTGCCATTCCACTGTACGAATGGAAATGGAGTTTCTGAAAGGCCTTGCATATTTTTTCCTTTGGTTCATTCACACAAAAGGAGACACGAGGAAGACAAATGTGTGCGGATAAAAAGCTTAGTAAAACGCTGTGACTAGAGGGTGTGTCAAGTATAAAGGTCAGCCCTACACCCGGGAAATTCAGATCAAAATCAATTGCAATGGACTAAATCATCACAATAATGATAAATGAAACAATACGTTTATAACAGTAACGTGCAACGCAGGCAATGGCTTATATTTAAATCTACTACCTATACATTCTTTAAATTAGTACTGTGCTATTAATTGTCCGATCAACAGTCACCTATATAAGCAAACTTAGATTGTCCAGGAAGCCGTCTACTTTATAACATACAGTGCAACAAAAATTCACAAGCATTTAGCTGGGCCTGGATTAAGTCACTGGTTCAAATGCTCTGGTGGTGTTTTATGCACATTCAAATGTAAATGTTTAGGCACTGTTCCACTTATAATATATCGTGTTGTCAATTCCCCTTTCCTACAATTTTTGGAATTGCTGCTAGTTCATGTTCTGTATATATTTTCTGTCTCTACTTTTATTTTTAATTAGATGTTGCGTGCCATAAGAATTTCACTGCTCAGAACGACACTACAATAAAAACATTTGGTTGACTCCTGTTAGTGAAAGTCACTACAAACAATCACACACACGTTTGAAAATCCAATGAGAGATTAAATAAAGACCATCTCAAGCCAGTAGCTCATACTGTATGGCGGAAGACCTTGAGTTCATATCTCACCACAGGACGAATCAATGCGACTCTGAACTCTCACATACCTCGAAGTTTTCCCAAGATTCCTCCAGATGAGTTTGGTTGCGGTTTCACCTCGCATCCATCTGAAACAAACATGAAAAAAAGAGCTGAATATCAACAAAACACAAAAAACTGAAGGTTTTTTTCTCTCCTGCTTTGATTTCTATGAAGAATTTCCCGCATTTTGACAATCCCTTTTTTTATTTTGTTACGGTTAATTTTTGTGTGCAATGAAGCAATAAAAATGTACATCACTAAGCCAGATTTTTATTCTGTACCGTACCATCCCACTCCTGACACTCCAGGTTCAGACAGAAGTATCCAGCATCTCTCCCTACTGTCAATCCTACCAGCCATAGAAATATCCCCTACAGGACCGGCCCCTCAATTCAAATCAACCAGCCCGGGGGGAGGGGTGTCCTAGGTCCTTTCTGTGGATTCTACTTCTATGGCGTCGGCCTTGTTTCAACCAATCCCGTACCTCCGTAAATCCTGCCCTTCCTGTAGCGGATGAAGACCCCTATGGAGATGACCGCCACCAACGGGATGAGCAGTAGGATGGTCACCACCGCCGGGGACACGCCCGGAGCGCCCGGCTCGCTCTGGGTCTTAACCTTCTCTGTGCCATCCTCTGGCTGGCGCTGCTTTTGGACGGGCTCGGTGTCTTTCGGCAGGGTTGCCACGGGGATCTGCACCTGCGCCACCGCAACCTCGATCTTGTGCACAGGCTTCGTGCGCGTCTGGACAATCGTCTCCGTTTCTGAGACGGGAAGGGGGCGGGGTTTGAACGTGAGTGGGCGTGTCTATTCACTGGTGTTTGCAGAACGGGAGATTTACCGATGTTCCATTGTTTTTGATCAATTCATTAACTTAATGCAATGACGAATTGCAACCGTAGCATAATTAATGCATTTTGTTCTGTGACCTGAACAAGCTAATTGCTCTGTTGTGTAACATGCTTGTATATGATCTCAGTCACTCCTTCATTTATTAAATTTACTGGTAATATTAAAGACTGAGGGACGGAGAAATACTGTTAATTTATGGGAATTTAGATGTCAATTTCTTTGGTCTGCAACGTCAATATAATACATTTTAGCATATACTCCTAACTCCAAATAAGTACTTCTAATTAAGGACCATGCACATCCTCGATAGGCTTGAGCTTTCAGAATGGCTTATAGAATATGAAGGAATTACACTTGCTAGTTTCAAACATGCAGAATCCACACACTGCTCCAGTTCCTCAAATGAAATTAAGCACTGCAATCTTTGAGTAGGAAAAACCTCAAGTCTCAGGAGAACATAAGCCTTTAGTTCTGTAATCAACTCGTAATAGGATCTTATATAGGCTGGAGCAGGCTTTTAAACAACGTATAGCAAATACAAATTGACTTAAAGCTAAGCCAGTGACCAATGTGAAACAAATATCCACTCACAAATGAAAGCGCACTAATTGCAGAGACCATGTGTAATCAAGCAGTTCATACTGTTTGTTTAGGTAAAAGAAAAAATTATCCACTCACAATAAAATATACAGAAATCTTTAGTAAAGCCAATTCGGACATCAACAAACATCTTGAAATATAAGAGAAAAAACACTTACCCTGGATTTCTTGTACTTCAATTCCATCTTTTTTAACAGAGCGATGTTCAGCTTCTGGAAGGAGAAATGAGTCAGTGGTGTCAGGGATACCTGTGATTCGGTCAATGGGCTTGTGATTAGAACAAAAGTAAGAAAGCATGCATTTAGACATTTTCAGTCACATTGAAAAACTGTGAACACGTATGGTTTGGCAAGATCATGTACTTTATAGTATGTCTAGCAATTTCAATACAAAGATCATAAAGGCACAGTGTGATGTTGACATAATTCTCCACAGAAACCCCATTTTGGGCCAAAAGAAAACCAAGCATTTACATTGTAACTTTGTGATGTACATTGCTCAGAATGTGGTTGTAATTGGTTTTCAGTTGGATTCGGTTCATTTGCATTTATATGTTAACACATAAGCTGTATATACACATTTATTTTGTCAATGCATAGTCGACCGCACTGAACAGGGTGATTTAGACCAACACATAAATGGCAGGCCCCAGATTTTCACTATGCTCAGTCATTTTGAACAAGGAGTAGAGAGACCCCTTTTTGTTAAGTACTATTATATCAAAAACATTACATAAGATTGTGGTGCAGAAGACTAGAGTGTTAGCATGTCATTTTTATATTTTCCCCCAGAGATCACTCACTGATTTGCCGAATGGTTCTCTTAAAACCATAAAATACATGTCTCTGTAAGGTTACAGCAAACATGACAGGATTAGTCATGTTTTCCGAAAAAATGCTTATATAGTAATTGAGTGATCAGTTTTGATAAATTTGGACAAATGTGAACATGTTTGGGAATTAGGACTGACACAAAACAAGGATACCACAATTATTCACAGTTCATCAATTAACACTTTTGTGAGGTTCATAAATATTTAGTCAATGTGGATCCGGAATTATACTGTATCCATCATCCCTAAATGAACCCTATTAAAGTGTTAGCTAATGTTGTATAACTATTGTCCAATGGCACTTCAATAGCGGCTGCTTCTTTTACCCAAACAAATTGGTTCACTAATTCATACCTTAACTCTCTAATTTCATAGTTGAAAGGTTAATCTAATTACTTTTTCTTAATAAGACCCCCTGGATAATCTTTAAGAAAAGCACCACATTAAAATACTTTCATTTAAGTTTACTTACTGTCAGAGGAGAACTTGAGCACAGAGTCAGTGGCTGCATCTCCCACAAAGACATGCCCATCCTTGGTGACTACTATGTCATGAGGCATTCCAAACCTCTGGAAACAAAAGGCAGAAATACTTTCAGCAAAGCCCTTAAAAAACAATTATCCTGAATTGATTTATTTAATACCAACTTGCTTATGTAACACTGAACACACTTAAAAATGTAGATGGATGACTGATGGTAGTGGGCAAAGCCCCAATCACCTTGGCACAAAGAATACAACCCCAACCGAAAACAAAAGCAGACCTTTGTTTTACTCCCGTCTTAATTAAACGCCCAGCCGATATCTGATTAGCACCGAATAAGGAAAAAATGCATCAGGCTGGCTGACAGGATTGGAATAACAGCAAACTCTCCGGAGTTTGACGAGACAAGCCAATCACATTAAGTGGCTCCAGCCGTCACAGAAGAGAGCTCTGTGAACTAAAGATCCAACAAACAATCAGTTTGAGACAAATTAAGACCACAGCTTTGTAAAGCCAAAGTTACATTGCTTGTATCTATTTTACATTCATTTAACCAGACAACTTAATTGAGAAGCAATTCTCCTTTTCAATGACAATGTGGCCAAAGGTGTACAATGGCAAGAGGACAAGACAAAACCACATATATAATGTAAAGAAATATCAATGAAATAAATTAACACTACATACAGAGCAAATGAACTATCACACACTTACACTATATAAAGCAAGACCTTCGGTATTGATCAAATAGCTGCAGCTTGTTTGTTTTGAAGTAGTGAGGTTTGATCTTAGCATCAACTTAAAGGGACCTTTGCAACTTGTGCCATTCTGTAATCCCATACAACAAATAATCATTGGTGTGTAACCTTTTCCGAAAACATCTCACAAGTAAATAAAACGATGTTGTGCTGTACTCCAATCCTTCCTACCACACGGAGAAACACTCCAATGTTTATCACTGAAATGTAATTTGAGGTACAGCGGGGGGAATAACAGTTGTTTCATTGACTGTTCTAGACACATAATGCACCATGCATCAACTCAGATCAATATTTTGCTATTTTCTTTGCTTGCTCCAGAGCTCACTAGCCATGATTATGATATTTCGAGTCCATGACCGATGTGTGAAGTGCCTGACATCAATTGATATAACAACAAAAACAAGTCGGCAATGGTGGTTACAGAAATGTTTCTGCTGCTTCAGTCGGCCAGGTTATCGTACTCCATTAGCGCAGAACAAAGTAGCAACCAAGTTAATGACTTCCCTTGTTAAGGTGTTACTGACGACTTGTTGTCTTTCTCAGGCGCTGTTATCCTGATATTTGTTGACGAGATAGCAAGGTACCACAGCAGATTCCTCGGTCCAACTAACAAGACAGTAGCTATGAAGTAGTTACTCTACAAGCGACTGAATCTGTTTGCTAACAGCCAGGAAAATGCTTACATAAACATGAACAGAAATAAACGCTCTAAGGCTGGTTCAAACTTGGTGTTAGGGTTAGTAAGTAACTGCACATCACTTACTTTAGATAATCAGAAAGTTCTTAATGCTAAGAAATAAAAGACATCAGAAAGAAAGCTCCATTCAAGTCATTGATTCGTCCATTCTATTCATTCTCTTTCTGCCCATTTAATCCTGGCCAAACTGAATGAGCACGTCCATTGGCCTTATCCAGTCGCAAGATCACCCAAGTCAAATTGCCAATCTCTAGTGTCTGTTGTTGTAAGTCTAAAAGTGAGCTCATACCCTCTCAGACCAATCTCCAGTTATCACAATACCAATCTAAATGATATTTATCTGTGTATCAGGTTGTTTGTGTGTCAATGAGCTAGACACTTTGGTTTGGTTAGCGGTGTTTGATTCAGCTGTGCATCAGGTTGTTTGTGTGTCAATGAGCTAGACACTTTGGTTTGGTTAGCGGTGTTTGATTCAGCTGTGCATCAGGTTGTTTGTGTGTCAATGAGCTAGACACTTTGGTTTGGTTAGCGGTATTTGATTCAGCTGTGCATCAGGTTGTTTGTGTGTCAATGAGCTAGACACTTTGGTTTGGTTAGCGGTATTTGATTCAGCTGTGCATCAGGTTGTTTGTGTGTCAATGAGCGAGACACTTTGGTTTGGTTAGCGGTGTTTGCAGCAGAGCAGATCAAAAAACAAAACCCAAACATGTACCCGTAACCAACCTGTTTGTTTTCAGGGCCAAAGGCATCGAGGATCTCCTTGGTTGAATAATTGATCACAAAGCCTTTGACAGGGGCAGA
>JACXGK010001046.1:0-79753 GCA_016801125.1 Novumbra hubbsi
GTATCCACACCTCACTAGTCCATAGACCAACACACGCCCCAAAGACCCAGAGTATCCACACCTCACTAGTCCATAGACCAACACACGCCCCAAAGACCCAGAGTATCCACACCTCACTAGTCCATAGACAAACACACGCCCCAAAGACCCAGAGTATCCACACCTCACTAGTCCATAGACCAACACACGCCCCAAAGACCCAGAGTATCCACACCTCACTACTCCATAGACTGGCCTCTAGACAAAGAGGAGCTACATTGTTCTGCTTAAATTGTTATTGGGATACTCTCAGTCTATCTGCATGTGTTATACATAATTCATACATATTTTAATATTTCTTTTCATAAAGATAATAATATTGTTTATCTTTTTAACCAAATCCTAGAGAATCCTGGACTGGTACATTCTCACACACCCTTCCATTCTTCCATTATACCAACAATGTGTGGATCATCTGCTCTGAGCCCCGGTCAAGGGGAGTGCTTTCTCCTCTTTCACACTGTACCTGACACAAATGAGCACGGTAACGTAATCCAAATGCAGCTGAACATTTCACCTGGAGCCAAAGAGTTCATCCTGATCACAACTGGCACAACAAGCAGCCTTACACTGGACCTGTTCTGTCCTCTACCCTCTTACTGTCTCAACACATATCATTCTATATCTGCCTGTAACTCACCATCCAAACACTGAGAATGGGGAGAGAGCCTGAAAACTTAACATGAGTAGTTGGTGATGGTAACGTCTCTACTGTCCTTAAGTTGCAAGCTCTATAGGACTCTCTCTTTCAGCACCAAAAAAGGGATTTAATTTATTTTGTGTTCTCCTTTCACAATTTTCTCCTTCCCTTGGTCCTTCCCTGTCCTTCCCTGATAAGCCTCACTCAGTAAAGGACACAATGGAGCTATTGTGTGTAACTACGGTGTAGATAATGTTATGTGACATTAAGGGCAATGATGTTCGTTCCTATTCAGGCTGCCTGTTTAATTTAAATAAACCAGTTAATATTCGAAGGCTACGTAGAACACCAGAATATTTATGTAATTTTAAAGTCTGTAAAGACTGTATTATAGTGATGGTAATAACATTTTCTAGACGATAAATCATGAATCGTCAGTTAAAAAGCCTTCTGATCCCATCATAATTATAGCAGTGTATGTTACACATTTATATTTGCCCCCATTTGTACTATATGTAAAGTTACATATTCCGTAAAGTTAGAAAAGCGTGTTAAGTCTTCAAACATTTTTTGGTTTTCCAGATATCCCGGATGGAATATTCTCACATTTCTTGTCCAAGTAAATATTTTTTTTTTTTACTTCTAACACTTTTGGTAGTCCCAATTATATGTTTTATCCAGCAAAGAAAGTACTAATGTGACAAATCCATTATGACCATTTCTGATTCCTCTCCCACTTCTTTAATGTGCAGGATACATCACCAGAATCGGTTTGCAACGCTTTACCAACATGAGTCAACATTTGTCATTCTTCTTATTGATGATAGTAGGCCTACATCCATATTTACCATGAATGCTTAGCCAGAAAGCCTATTTCAGTACTGTCAGTGATGTCTTTATCTGTGCTTTCCAAATGCTGGGGTAGGCCAAGACAGCACCACCAGACAGACACTCATTTCAAAGACCTACAATGTGATTAATGAGCATGAAAATCAGAACTCATTCAGAAGTGATATTTCACTGGACTGCCCCTTAGATTGTAATTTCAATGTTTAATCATTTTTATTTAAGGAAAATACCCTTGAGGTTTATTGACATTGCCAAAATGACATGTACACTATATAAAAACTATAAACCAACCCTGTGGTTAACCACAGTGTAAGTAAACACCTCCTCGTTCAATCAACCTTCCACGTATAGAAGACATGATCCTTCCTGGAAGAGAACTTTACATTTTCCCACTTTCCTCCATTTCACCTCTCTTCCGCTTCTCCTAAACCATGTGCCCATAAGGCGATAATGAGAGGGGTGTGTTTAGGGCGGAAGAACAGGCTGAATGGAGAGAAACACAGGAGGGGTGAGGGGAATAGTGGAGGAAGAGATGGAGGGGACCAGCTGAAGAAGCAGGGAGAGTGTGGCTGGAGGTGAATGTGGGAGGTGGTGGAGGAAGTGGGTGGGTGTAGGAAGGATTGGGAGGTGGAGGACGTAGGTGTGTGGAGGAGGGAGTGGGAGGTGGAAGTAAATGGGTGGGTGGAGGAGGGAGTGGGTGGGTGGGGGGATTGAGGGAAAATTCAGGTAAAAGACGAGGAAGAGGAATCTTTTGAAATAAATAGCGCGGAGGGAGGTAGATGTCTGTGTAGGGGAGATGAAGGCAGATCTCCCTAGGAGCCCCATGTGAGGAGTCTGAGTGCTAGATAAAGCCACAGCAGAAGCTAATCCCTGCCATCAAGTTTCAAGTCAATATCCACACAGAACAGAGAAAGAAAGGGGTCACAAATTCCAAACCCTTGGACCCTGCCACCTTTTACAATGGACTGTTGGACACAAGAGAAGTGAACAGACAAGGCCAAAACAGCACCTTATTTCTAATGAAGGGTGCATTTCCTCAAAGCCTAAAGCCTATAGAATATACATGCTATATATGTATTGATTTGAATAGACATATTCTGTTTTTTGCAGCACCATGGAATACATTTTAATGTAACGTTCGACTCCATTTTGAGTCAGGTCAAAGCAGCACACCAAGAAAAACCAAATGCATCCTTTGAGAGCATTGATGGGAGTTTCATATCAAACCAATATTACAGTGACAATGGTGTGATTGTTATTGTCAGGGAGGTGAAGACGATACAGTTATGAAGGTCCTTAATTATAACACTTGCTTGTTATCAATTTCAAGCAGGAACCTGTTTGAAGAGGAGTGGTGTTAATTTCAAGCGTGGCACCTGTAGCGTAGTGTGATATGATGAATTAATCAATTGTTACAGCATAGAGACATAGAAACTAGCGTATTTCAGTAGGAGCCCTCTTCTTTATTCACAACTGTCCAGACAATCTATTACACAATTAACAGATGAGCCTTCGGGTTTGTGCTCAATTAGACAGTAACATACTTACTGTACGCAATCTAGAATGAATCACATTAAATTCTCAGTTGGTACATTAGGCATTAGTACATAATACAATATTTTTATAAAATTGCAATTTGCAACTAAATAAGGTTTGTGAGTGTTGCCATAGCAAAACTGAAATGTTTCTGCGATATCTAACCAGAGTTAATGTCATGTCCTGGATGCGGGCCCCTAGCCATCTCTGTGCTTTGGGGCTCCCATTCAGGACATGACAGTTAAATAGCCCCAATTTTCCCACAGTGCCTTTCAAGTGAATTCTGAATGTACTACAGGAACTTAATGTATGCATTGGTTGTCCTCCTAAATGACTGAAATAAAAAAATACAAATACAACAATTTGTTTCACATTAAATAGTGATGTATTTCCCTGCCAGCAGCTACACAGTACCTACACATATACAAATACAGTACACAGTACCTACAATAGTAATCGGTCAAAAAAGCTTGAAAATAGTATTCTGTTGTTCATCAGGCGTCTTCCTTTTTTCGATTTCAGTGTTTCTGAGACCAGCTCTATGGACAGCAGTCCGTAAAGAGAACCCTATTACATGCTGACTGGATGGCTGGGCCCTGGCAGGAAAAACGTTATAGGACTCACACAACAGGTACACAATCAATCATGTGCTACTTGGGAAATGGAGAAAACCCCTTCAACAGAGGGACCAACTGAAACGTGGAAACTGGGTCCACTGTGCAGTACTGTGTCTAGGAACCCCTTGAAACTGTCTATTAACTGATTTGGAATCAGTTCGATGTCCAAAATCCCCCAGATCCATTCTCGCAATGTGTATCTCTGCTGCTTATCCAAAAACTGACCACAAATCAGTTCTCAGCCTTTAATAGTGTGCCTCTGGAGCTCCAATAAATTGATTAAAAACGGTTAATCAGAACAATTCAGCTCTCCATAGCCCCTCCATAGCTCTTTTACAGTGTGTAGCCAATACAAAGGATGTATTCATACCTATTTCTGCAGCCTAAATGCCTTAGTACCCACCATGAGGTGTCATTAGGAATGCAGAAGCATCTCCAAGAGCCATTGGTCTGAAGACCTGGAAAATAGCTTAAAGTGCATTGTTGACCCCATCTTGTGTCTGAGAATGTTCACTATTAGCATCCCCTTTGCTAAATTAGCAAGTGAAAATATTCTGAAATTATAGCTAATCTTTGTGCATTTCAAAAATACTGGTGCTACAACCAACATACTTTTAACTTGCTAGAAGTACAATTCAGTTAATAAGTGCTAAGCAAGAAAATTGACATATTTGGACGCAGGTGTGCTGTTTTTAGTCATAATAAATCAGACTCCCCCGGGGCATGATTTGGGTTTTTTGAGCTTGTACCTGGTAACTATTCTAACCGTCAAAACAACATGCTCGAGTCATCAGCCAGATCCTTGCAGATCACCATCACAAAATCTGACCTGCACCTGACATAGGAGAATGGCCTCAGCTCTGTAAATGTACCCTCCTCCGTATCTGTGAATGCCCCCCCCCCAACACACACACACACCTTCATTATGTCCCCAGATAGTGGCATTGGCAACTTGACACATCTATTGATTTCTCTTAAACTGCAATTTACATGGATATTTGTGGGTGTCCTAGGGGCAGGAAAGGTCCAATTGGACGGACCGGAGAACTCTATGAGGTGCAGCACCACTTCTCCCCTCCGGCATCCAGGAAATGTTTCCCTCATGCTTGCCATCACAAAAGAACCTCAAAGTGACTTTTCCTTCCAACTGACATCAGCAAACATGTCAGGTTTCTGAAAATGCAGGGCTTTTTTAATGTCAGAACGGAAATAAATTGGAGTAGGAAGGTTAAACCTTCATGAAGTTGCTTGATGTATGTTTTGAGTGTGTTTGGTTTTATTTCTCAAGAACGCGTCAGCAGTGTTAATAGGAAATGTGATTAGTAAGTGGTTTGCTTTAGGTTTTAAATATTAAAAGTAGTTCAAATTTCTTTGGTTGTTTTTATGGTATAATTGCACGTTTCAGTGGCTTTTGGCTTACTTTCAGATAGCATTATGTGTTTTCTGTACAATATAAAATGCATCTGGCTCCACAACACCTCCACCATACACACCTGACCTTGCAGAAAGCCAAGAAACCAACATGGCCGCCAGCAGCGAAAGCACATAATGCTTTCTGGAGCATTCCACGCTGTGCTTTAACACAAAATGCCAAGATGTCACGTTCTTTAAACTTCGCAATAGCAATAACCTGTCACAACATTTATACCTCTATAAAAGTAACAAGGTCAGAAATATGTTAGAAGCTAGAAACCTTATATACTGTCCTCTCTGCCTAAATTGAAGACCAAAACACTAAATGAGGCATTATGTTGGCATATACACGGATTGTACAGCCTCAAGTGTGGGAGCATAACTAATAACTAACTAGTTAAATCACACCATGGTCCAGCCCTTACCTTCAGCCATAACTGCTGAAGCATAATAACTTGCAGATATTAGCCTACATACTGAATGTTCTCTTTTCACGTTTTATATATAACAATATATAAAACATTTTGACTTGAACTTTTATTTCATTTATAATGTCTTGCTGCCTTTCTCCAAATACGTGTTCCTAACTTTTTCAGGATGTGAGTCAAGAACTTCTGCAATATTTACTCTATCGCATAGCAAATTCTTATAAGTACAAATATTCATAGCTTACTTTGGTAAAGAATAAGAGAGAGGTGAAGGACAACTGAAATAATCCTATGGTTGGTTATTGACTGAAACAGATAAGCAACGAGTGACACTGAAAACAAACACAGACGATTCAGGGTCTGTCACAGGCATATTTTTACCTCCAGGTCCTGTCTCGTCCTGGGGGACGAAAAAAGCATCACCCAAATCACTGAGCCCGAATGGGCGCTGAGTTTGCAAGACAGCAAGGGAAAGAACGAAATGAGGGAAGTGGGTTGGTGGCTGGGCTACTGGTGATGTCATATCAAGGAGACAGTCATGATTGGGTCTAATTACAATTTGCAGCAGCAAATAGATAGGCTTCCTGCATGATTGGATTCAAAGTGGCTGGTGCCAAAATTCGCAGAGGTGCAGAAAACTACCGCGCTTCATACACTCTGCGCGAGGGGAGGCGGCACCACGCCAGTGAGTGTGAGCTGTCGCGCTGTGCTGAAAATACAACGGTCGCCGTGGTCGAGGTTTGCAGGAATTCCAGGGGTAATTGTGCTCACATAGCTCTAGCGTTGAGACGGACGCACTCTTTGGTTACAAGTTATAGAAGGGAATAAGGAGAAGTCTGACAATATCTACAGCGTCACCAGGGACTGTTTTTTTGACGAAGAGATAAGAAGAAGCAACTAACGAGAAACCTCGAACAGAACAAGTTATTCCGCGAGTTTCTCCACCGTAATTACGATGGCATCAGTTCTCGGAAACAGCACCCGCGCATCAGGAACTCCAAACAACCAAGTGAAATGCAAGTTCAAAAGGAGAAGAAGAAGAAGGTCGAAGAGAAAAGGTAAAAACTTTTGTACAGTTTGGATGTTTTATATTTTTCTTTTTTTCATGTTTTTTTTACAGACAGGGTGTCAAACGCAGAGGTCGCGCGCACCTTGGATGAGTCCTGTAGCGCGGAGCAATGACAACCTGGAACTGCGTAGCACGAGGTTTAGGTTCTAGACAAACAACCTATTTGGAGGATTCTTATATTAGAAATAGGTACTAATTTAAGTATGTCTGCACAGAAAAAACAGCATTTCACCAGGCGCTTCATAACGCTTAATCCCCAACCAAAGTTGAAGTTTTCGCTTAACACATAGAATGAATCGTTAAATGTTGTTTGTTATATTATTGGTAACACAAAGGTATTGGAAAGCGTTACATAAGGTAAGCATTTGGATCGCTATGGCTGCTAGTGTAATGCATTGTTTCGACAAAGAGCGCGTGACTTCAGCGCATCCATTCGATGTTTTTTGAAGTTACCACATTACCCCAATGGCCTTCCAGATATAATATTTAATATAGCGTATATGAGAGAAACGAATCAATATTTTATTCACATTTTTGAAGTGTTACTAATGCCTATACCAAGTAGCTTAATCCAAAGTGTTTAACTACAAACTCGTTTAAATGCACCCCACGTTGGATACGGTGACTTAACATTTGAGAATTACCCTCTAGAGTTGTAGATATTCCCAAGAAGTAGGCTACTTAAAAGTGCTTATAATTTCTGACTGCAATAATTGGAAGTATGCCTTCTTTTTGAGAGGGAAATGTAATTAATTCCCTTGAGTTGGATTTTATTATTATTGTTCTGTTTTACATATTTTAGCAAATGTAAATTAGCTTATTGTTATTATTTTTATTCAAGTATATTTTGCATTCATTAAGCACAGCACCTAGGAATGTATAATAAGTGTTAATTCATGATTTATTTATTAACTGTGTGTATTGCAGCTCCACGTAACAAAATATGGGCATTAGTATGAAATGTAATCCTTAAATAGCAAACTAACCGCCAAAAATATTCTTAAAATGTATTACAATCAGCAGTTTTAATGTGACTTTTAGTCCTAGAAAGGATTCATAGTGAACTGCTTATTGAGTCCCATAAGTATATTGATGACGGGAAGGAAAGGACATGAGTGTCTTTGAAAAGAAGCCAATATGCAAGTAACTTGTTGCAAAATGAACTGATTGTTTAGGACGTGTCAGAGGGGTCAAGGAAACATTCAACACATTGTTAAACAACAGTACAATGCATAACCTTGACCTATTGACTTGTTCAGAAGATTTCACTCACATAATTATGAATGATGTTAAAGTGAATACTAAAAGGAAGATACGTTACTACTACTGTTTATATCTGTTAGTTCATGCAAAAGTCAAATAAAATAAAAAAAGAGAAAACTGTATTTTTTTCCTCTGACTTGTGAAGTTATGTTGGACCTGAAACCGTATCACTCCCACTGTCCGCTATAGGGGACTATCTGGATTTGCTGATAGTGAAATTCATTGATAATTTTTTGCTGTCAGTCAGTTTCAGTTTCTTTTTGTGTTTTTTCTTCTAATAATTTATTCAGTGACTGAATTCAGAATAGAATAGATTAAGTATTCTGCATCTGGTTGGAGTGCTGAATAGTAATTTTAATCTGGGGTTAATTTGTTTATTATGGATTTTTAGCTAAAATGGGCCCTATATACTATACTTTTTTTGCAAGCCTTTTTCCCCCAGGCTTTGACATGTCGATGATATGCTGTGGTTTCTGTATTTCTTGTTTAGAGAAATAAATCTAACAACCGCATAACCAGTGTGCTGTTTAGCAATAGTCTTCTATGCCCTAAACATACATCAGAGCTTACACTTAATTAACGCACTGCAAAATCTGTCAGGCAGGCATTTAAAAACATTCTATGTTTCTATTTTTTTAAACATGGATACATAAGGCTTTTACTTTGAATTGTTCCAACTCAAATGACTGAAACTGCTCTAAAAATGCTGCGGGTCACATATCTACACTACATCCTTTTCTGGAAATGAACTGAATAATATCTTGGTCAATATTAAACCAGCCAGAGTCATATTTTAAAGTAAGGGAATTCACCTGTAGCATAACTGACGTGACGCATAGTGACTAAAACTAGATCCAGTATTGGATTTCCGTATTACATAGGCTAGTCATTTGTGCATTAAAAGCATGATCTTGTCACTTGTGGCGGAACATGAATGACAAGGATCCCTCATTTTCTGTGGCAAAATACATTTTTTCTGTGGCAACAATCCCTCCCGCTGTTCTCGGTGCATCAGTGTCGTGTCAGTGTTGTATTTCTTAATGTGGGGGAAAAACTTGGATGAATACAATTGCAGCCTCCATCATTTGGAAGTTGAAACATTAAGTTAGGCAACTCAACTGACAATAGCATAGCTTGCTGAGTCTACATGTGGTTTTGAATATTTTGCTTTTATTTTGCTCAAGTTGTTGAACGTTGTAGTTAGAGAACAAATAGGTAGCTAAACTCTTATCGCCAGTCAAGGTAAAAAGAAAACGAGTGACGCTCTCTATACTTTCAGCACATTTTTCCCACTAAAGTTTGTCCAACTGTCATGCTAAAATATAAAGGTGGTTGTTCGCTGTTAACTTGTGTGTTTGCTTCCCTATTGCTGTTTTTTGCTCAGAAAATTTTCATGTGGGCATTCATTATTCATTAGATAATTAAAAAAGCATAATTAAAAGACCCCGGTCTCTGGTCCGTTTGGTTCTCCTGTTGGTCATAGGTAGGACCCCTCCCTATTACACCCTGATTACTGCATTTAAGGCTATATGGATGAATTATCATAGCATGTTCAAAGTTTGGGACACAAATTGAATCCTTAATGAGATTTCTTTGCGCGTGGTCATCAAACTACAAACAGACAATGCCGGAACATCATTTCCAGAAACAGCAGATATTAATAGCGCAAATAATTGAGACAAGAAAGACCGTACATTAAATATAGTGCTGAGGCAGATGTATTGACATAATGGAAATGATAGAATTGGTTACACAACATTAGGCATTGCATATAAATATCACACGGTGGCTAACATATTAGTTCACAGCCCTTTACTGTGAGTCTTCTAAAAGGCTAATTCATCAGCTTTTGCTGATTTAGTCTGATATCCCAGGTCATTAGTATCACGTTGCAAATACTTTACTCTCTGTCTCTATTCATCGACCTCTAAACGTTTTTCTTTACATTGACGAGTGATTCTTGATGAGAAATTCTTGAGATGCATACATTTAAGATGCTTAAATATAAAATTGGGAATTTGTCATGTCGCGAGCACTACCTTAGCCTGTCTTACTCAACACTCCCCCAATAGATATCTTTCCAAGCAGGTTAGAGTAAACTGGTTCTCGTTTAGCTCAACTCTCCTATAGGATGACTCATATTCTAATAGCAGGTCAAGATTTTGTATCGGCTGAAATTATTTCTTTATTACATTAGGCACATGTTTTTGTTTAGTTTTCATCTTAAATTGTAGGAAATGCCAGTTACTTTGAAATCATTTCTGTGGCTTCACAAAATTACTGAACACCATAATGCATGTCAGTGAAAAGCAAATCGGGTTGCAAACCGCAACTGCACATTAAATGAAGAACTTTTTCAGTTGGCATTTACATTTGTTCGTGATCTTAATGAAATGATGATTTTCTGCAATTGTTAAGTTAGTTGAGAAAGCACGTGTTGCTGGCTAATCCGTGCTTTGCCACTTTTGAGTGGTATTTTCTGCCGCAGCAATATTTTTCGTATTGTGTGGCTGAGAACCCATTTTATTGTCCGGACAGACTTGGGAATGGTTGTGTTATTCAGGGGTGCAGTATTGTTTGGATGCATTAGTAATATGGTGAATGCAGGATAATCTGCTTTTACGATGTTCGCTAGTTCAATAGGTTGCGTTATGGATATGAACTCCCTTTACTTGTGACATTCTCATGGCTATTGTGATTGTTCACTGTGTGCACGTGGTCATGCCCTTCCGATACTCTACTTCAATGAGAATAAGACCCTTTCCTCTCTCTGTCTCTCAGAGGAAACGACTGGTCTAATATGATTAGATTTATTTAGCAAGTAATGTAATACAGCACAAATGTCTAACCCAGGTAATGTCCATTACTAACCTGGGGAATGTCCTGTTCCCGTGGAAGTCTGTTGGAGCCACGTTGTCAACATTGTGGTATTTACATTGTGGTCTTCATCTTCAGAAATAACTATTTTAGATGACATTTTTTAGATGGTGTGTAATACTATATTTGTGTAACGTGTAATCCAGTGACTACTAACTTTTGTTTATAAAAGAGACATTGCCCTTTCCATCTGGATGCTCCAACCACCGTTAATTACACAGAGATATACAGCAGCAGTCTGTTCTGACTGTTGTTTTCATTGATATTGGAGATTAGATTGGACATTTTTGTCTGCTATTCCAATAAACGCTTGTCATCAAGACAAAAAACATTATATGGTTTTCCTGGCAAAAATGGCAAAACTGGCAATGTTTTGGGATTATCTAGACATGGCATTTGGGAGTTAATCCCTCACAAATGCTCCAGATTATTTTGAGATGGACTATGTTCTAAAACCTATGTGTGTATTCAAAAGAATGTAAGCAGATTTTCCACCTCATTTTATTACATAAAAAAATATATAATCCCTGATTGTTCTTTTTTGGATTGCAGACTAATAAAGGAAGTACAGCCCATGTGACAACCCCTATTCCCTCAAAAGAGCTTAAATAGAAAGTGGGGCAGTTGTAGTGAGAAAGATATCTATATAAAAAAAACTGTCATTTAATCACCATGTCATCCATTACGCTGACTTACTGTACTGCAACATTCCTGGAAATGTAGCGTACTAGTGGTAATAGCTAGCATTATGTTACTACTGAAAATATGCAATTTATCATCTGAGTGATATTACCATCTCCCGTATCATGCATTTGACCGCGCATACACGCCACACATTCCTATTTTAATTTGAACTCATTGTAATGCAATGTGATTGTCTCACCATATACGTTGTCCTCGGTTATGATCTATCTTTACTATTTCTAAATGTGCATTGTGTGAATTCCATTTAGTTATGTTTAATTTATCTGCTTCTGATGATAGTACATTGAGAGCTAAGTACACTCCATCATTACTGTAAGCATCAGTTTCTTAGACATGCTGTGTATTTTGCACTGCTTTAATTAATCATACCACAGTGATTTAGTCAGTCGTCCCTCGGGGGACTATTGCGGTCTCTGCCACAAAAGACAAATACAATTTGCCATCTTTGGGAAAATGTGACACACTGTCAATGACAAATGGCTCAGACTACTACAGTGTATGACATTTCATTCAACATTTAGGTGAAATATCTTATTCTGTATGTTGCTATAGAGTTTGTGTAATGTGGTTTTTTTCTTTCTGTATTTTAGAACTATAATTGAGTATTATAATAGAAGATCCACTTAGATATAATATTTTTATTTGTATAATCAAAATTTTTTGCATGCAATTGTCAGGTCGTTTACTCTTGTCTCTACACACAGTGACTTGGCTCTGTTACATCCATTTCTGGTCTTTTCTATTATTGCTATCCGGATGACACTCGACAACTTTTTTCATTCCCCCTACTGACATCTAGGTGGCGACACACATCTGTTTGCTTGGCTGATATCTCCGATCGGATGTTGGCCTACCACTTCAAGGTCAGCCATGAAAAGATAGAGCAGCTCTTCTTCCTGGGGAGGGCCTATGTGCTCCAAGACCTCTTCATCACAGTTAGCTACTTCACAGTTTCACTCTCTCAAAGTGCAGAGAACCTTGGCATGACCTTATACGAAAACCTAAACTTTTCTGCAAATATCAAAGCATTGACTCGCTCCTGCAGGTTCCTGCTCATCAGCTTCCTTTGAGTACAAACTTTCTTCATGCAGGGCTGCGTTTCAGGCACTTGTGATATTCCAAATAGGCAACTGCAACTCTCTTGGCAGAGTCATCGTTGTGCTGTTTTTAGCCTTACAAAGCTCTCCAATATTACCTCACTCCTCCATCCATATTTAACTATGAGGAGGACCCTTCATACATTTAGGCAATGCCCAAACCCCAGGTCCCAACACAAGCACTGCCTCTTTCGGTCTTGTGGCCATCAAACGCCGACACAAGTGCGGATCCCGCTCAGCCCAGTCAGAGCTGTTTGTTCCTTGGCAACCCAATGGTGGAAATCTCACGATGCCACGGTAGCGTTTTGACATTGACAACATGTACTTAATAGACGTGTGATTGGTGGGTGTCTCACCAGGCATTGCGCTAACTGTAAGCCGCTCTGGATAACTGCCAAACGGGGAAGTTAGGAAAATGTATAAATCAAGAACATAATGGATTCATAATGGATCCATTTTCTTCAACTATACTAAAATTGTGTACGAGTGCCTTGATGACAGTCAGAAACCACTGGCTCCAAATGTCCTATAATTTCTGTAGCGTAATTTCTGTAGACGCGCTCCCCTACTGGGGTACTGACCGGGTCCAGGCGGGAAGGGCTACGGGTACTGAGCGGACGGGTCAGGCTGTGGACTTGGGTCAGTGGGTTTGCAGTCGGCCAAGATGCTCGGCGACAACAACGCGGGGCGATCACAGGGCTATTACCCAAGCACATATGGTGCCTTGCCCGTCTCAGGGCAGCGGCATGGAGCCGCGGCTACGCGCGTGCAGGACCGAGGACAGAACAGGGACATGAATGTATGGACCACAAGCTGAGGTGGTGACTGTTCAGCCTCCTTTACAGGAAGGTTGTGGTGAGACCGTGTCTATGGAAGGTAAAGAAAAGAAGAGCTCGACAACCTTTTGATGTGCCACACTGACATGACAAATTGTATACTGTTTCCAATATGCAATAGCCTAATTGGAGTAGATATTTCCGAATAAATAAGATGTTTTCATCCCACGTACTAATGTGCTTATTCATCTTGCACATTTTCTAATGTCGGCTGTGTCACTACAGGGGAAGAATTCCATCTCTGTAAGGAATAGTTCTTATGACCTGCATTAGCACAGCTATTAAAGGGACAAACCAATGTCACAGCCGCTATGGTTGAGGGTGTGGGTTTGTACTGTAATGAGATGTATTGCTGTAAGAGATGCAAACAATATTTTAGCCTTAAACAGTTCCATCATGTTTGTTTGTGTTTGTGCTGATAACCGCATTAAAATCTGTGACAAAACACCTCTGGCATTTAGCAGGTTAATGAAGGTCATCACCGATGGCAACTGTGGCATCATACACACACACACGCTGCCTGTGCGGCTGTCCTGATTGAGTGTAAAATATTCCTTGGTTTAGGACACAGCGTCCTTTACCACTGAACATTTAGCTGGGTAGTGAAGAAAAAAAGGTTATTAACATTGAATGGTGACTGTTCTCTCTGGAGAACTCTCAAGATAAAATGACCAAGGCAAGAAATAGCACAACTTTAGCAAATTATCATAATTACTAATTATCTTGTAATAGCTCTACTTGGCGTCTGAGACTTGTCACTTGAATTTCTGTTTAAAGTTCAGTGAGGAAAAACAAATTTCATGGTGAAATGTCTCAATAACACAGATGAACTGCTGAGGTAATCGCCTCACTAACGTTATACCGGGAATAAATCAGAACCTATTAAAATCAATGGGACAGGAAGAAGGAAGTTGCAACGTCCTTGCTAAGGAGCTCAGCTATTGAAATATTCATTTAATCCCTTCATCCTGTATTTATTTTGAATATTGTCATTTAAGAGTTTGTGTAGGTCAAAGGCCCTTTACAGAAAGGCAACATTATAGTTATGTACACAATTTATTGAATTTTTCTCATATTACAGCAATTGTTTTGCATCAAATTTCATACAACAGTTATTGTTGGTTAAATTTACTGTACATTTTTTAAATCATAATATCGGTTCTTGCAGAGTGAAATATTAAAAAACTAAATCTTTTCTGTACCTTGTGTAATTCATTGAGAACAAAGTGATTTAACTACGGTCAATGGAAACCAAAATCACCAACCAATTGAGGGCTGGATTCAAACGCGCACCAAAAATCAATGTGGTATTTCAACTTGTGTGAATTTCATCAAGGCAACTTGAAATGTGACTCATTAAAGTATATGGCCCGACAATGTCTGGACATGCTCCTGATGAGATGAGACAGCAGATGTTGTCCTGGGAGGTCTCCCAGACTGGGGAATCAGTGTGCTCATGGACATTCTGTGTCGCTCTTGGATTTTCTGATACACTAGGTCCCAGAGGTTCTCAATTGGGTTTAGGTCTGGGGAACGTGAGGGCCAGTCAATGCCAATAATGCTTTTGTCATCCAGGAGCTGCCTACACACTCTAGCTACATGAGGCTGGGCAATGTCCTGCACCAGGAGGAACCCAGGGACCACTGTACCAGCGTAAGGTCTGACGATGGGTCTGAGGATTTCATCCTGGTACCTAACAGCAGTCAGGGTACGGTTGGCCAGCATGTGGAGTTCTGTGCGAACCTCCAAGGATATGCCTCCCCGGACCATCTCTAACCGACTGCCAAACTGGTCATGCATGATGATGTTGCAGGCAGCATAATGTTCTCTGCAGTGTCTTTAGACTCTTTCATGTCTGTCATGTTCTCAGTGGGAACTTGCTCTTATCTGAGAAGATAACGTGGCGGCAATGGCAGACCTGCTATTTCTTGTTTTCTTGAAAATGCATGGTGCCGGGATGTGCTGTGCCAGGCTGTGGGCACAGGTCCCACTAGAGGACATCATGCCACCCTCACAGAGTCTGTCTTTGACTGAACGGTCAGAAACATGCACACCAGTAGCCGGCTAGAGGTCATGTTGTAGGACTTAGGCTGTGCTCCTTTTGTTCCTCTTGGCACCAAGGTGCAGATTCCAGTCCTGCTGCTGGGTTGATAACTTTCCAGTTCTCATCATTTAACTGCCCGTCTGCAGGTATCCCCTCTATGCTCTTGAGACTGTTCTGGAAGACACAGCAATCCTTGAGGAGGACTGCTCAATTGTCTTTGGCCACCACATGCAAAAAACATTTCTGTTTTGGGGTTTGTCTTGCTGTTGCCTCCAGTGCAACTGTTGTCACTTTCATTTGCACCAAAACAGGTGACATTGATTCGCAAGCACTTATTCTTCTTATCTGGACAGATTGATATCCATAAGGTTTATTTACTGGATGTTATACTGCGATGATTACATGGTCCATAATGTTTTCGTGATTGTGTATGTTCTCAGAGATATAAAATAATTGTATACTTGAAACTGGGCAATGTAGGCCTACATTGTCTTAATTGAATATACTGCTTGTCACTGGTTAATAAGGTAATATTAATAATAAGGTAATATTATTTTTTTTAATTAGGGAGTCACTTAAGGTGTGTCAATATGTGTTTTAGCAAGAAATCTCATCTATTACTTTTGGAAATACTGCCAGACACTAGCTAGCACCTCACATGTTTGTACTGGCATTTTATTATGAATGTTTTTTAATGATGTTGTTGGTTAGGATGATCAGTACTTTAATCGTCAGAGTCATTCCAGATATTACGGTGTTGGGACATTAGCCAGATACCTTTCTCTCCTTACATCATTTGCTTTGAGAGGTAGCCTTTATTATGCTGCTACTGGCTGTTCTTGACAGTACAGCTGTTGGTAATTAATTCATGTACAGAATTCCTCAGGCAAGGTTGTTTCTGAAAAGTCTGTTTTAATGAATACTGTGGACCCGATTTCTACCCGAAATGTTCCAGTAAAGTAATGTGAACAGAAAACCTTACTGTTTTTACTATTTTAAACTGGTCAATGTGGAAGTGTTGCCGTCTTTCCATACCTTTGGGCACACTGTATACAACAGCTGTATGCAAAAAACGCATACCGTATGCATTGTGGCCTAGTCTGTCAGACCACACTGTGCTGACTGCTGACATGGCAAAGCCAACATTGATTTGGCTGTTTTCATTTAGAAAATTAGGAAATTGGATGAAGCAGCTTACTGTTCAGCTCCTCTACCAACAGAGTAGGGCTCCCGGTTTACAGATAAAGTTAATGAAGGACTTAAGCAGGGGATAGACAGACCAGCCTTATTACCAGAGGGGCCCAATAACTGCAGCATTTATTTCCATTAACAAGATGGGACATTTTGGGAACCCTCTCTCCTGAGGGCTACTCTGGATGTTTGTAGTCACAGAGTTGTAGCCTTGACTGTTTTAAATAGCGGTCAATTTTAGCCATGCCTAAAATGTTTAGGCCTGGCCAATATGATTGGTGGAAACTATTTATAGTAAAAAGTATATACACTATTTGATAGACCACAATAAGTTGAAGTACTCTATTTACTTTTACATAAATTTAGTCATGTAGCTGGACAGTACTTCCTGAGATGTTTAATGTAGAGGAGCAGTCTGTCAGATCTGTGTGTCTAGTCATGTCTCATGGGAAAGGTTTATGGGAGATTAAGCTATTGATAATGATGAGAGCATAACCATATGAGATTTCACTCTGGCTTCATTATTCTTCACACACGCAACATTAAATAACAGTTTTGTGGCCCCACCCCCCCAAGTCTACAGTAAATCCTCTTTCATCCATCGATTCCAACATCCTTTAGAGGCACTTCTTGTGGACCGACTGGGCTTATCTAACAAATCCTTTAAAAGGTGTTTAAAAATATTGGCCTGCATTAGCTTTGTCTGATGTGATTTTCTCTCTGAATCATCCCAAGGATTCAGTTGGCATTCCCAGTTTCTTGTTTGTGACTTGATGGCATCTTACGAGTTGAAGCGTCTCTTTTCCTCAGTTATTCATGCGCTCTGGTATTTATTTCATCCTTCCACTTTTAGATTTGAACAGCTTGAAAAAGGGACAGATGATATATTTGTATTCAATCACTGTTTGAGTTCCAACTGCTCCTCCATTGCCTTGTGATACCCTAGAGTATATTTAGTTTCTCTCTGTGATAAGGCCTGAGTATACATTGAATGGGATTCACTTGAATTGTTTGCACACACCCAGTTCTTTGGCCTGGCATAGGGCATGTGGATGATATCTCTGGCAGGGATATGGCTGGAATACCACCCAGCCCTGGGTTCAAATACTATTCGAAATCCTTCATATACTTTGAAAGTTCACTTTTGTCTGTCTGTGGTGCCACATAGGTGCCATTTGCATACAGTATCAGCCAATTCTCTTGGTTCCGTCAAGCAAGCTCAATCAAGCACAGATAAAGTGTTTGGAATGATTTCCAATGGGAGTTGACACCGTGTCGGATTCCGTCCTTTCCCTCGTCCCACTCGGCCCGCTGCTGTTGGGAATGTGGCTGGGGATTGTGGGGAAGGTTGAAGGGTATGTCGTACCTGGGGCTACAAGTCCTGCCAGTCAGCCTTAAAGGACACACTGTATGTGTTCCTAATCGCAACCGTTCCCATACTGCCCAGAGCCCCAAGTAGAGACGTGGACCACTACAAGGTGGATAGGATGCCATTTGGGGCGCACGTGCAATCTGTTTGTCTGCATAGAAAGGAATACTATGGGTACCGTTGGCTTAGATGAACAGTTTGTTCCTCACAACAGGTTTCCTAAATTAGACATGGACTATATTAAGCTACATTTCATACTGTCACGTTGGTCTGATGCGAATGGTAACATTTGTCACTAGGTATTCACATTCACAATGTACATGTGATATACCCACAACACAAAGCTTTTTTCGGCAGATTCTGTGATGTATTCTGCTCTGTGTATTAATTGTAAATTGTTGGATTTCAGTGGAACACAGGAGGTGACTGTTTTTTCTGTGCGTGTGTGTGTGAACATGTGCATGTTGGTGTGTGTCTGACCGAATGCGTTGGACAAGCTTTCACGCATCTCATGCTCAAGCTCAATCTTCATTATCGCCTTGACATCCTTTTCATATTCAGGACTTCATCTTTCAAAGTAATTTTTCCAAATGTGAAATCATATGTTGTGTGCATAAAAAAGAGAGTGCTGTTGACTCACCCCAGTACACACGGCTAAACTGTACACCAGTCATTTTGAAATGCATCCGTGTATCACACAACATAATTCTGTTTTAATGACTTCCGTTATTCCGTCTCCCTAACCATAACCATAATTCTGCCCTTACCTTAACCTCAGAAACCTAAACATTATGCCTAAACCTAACCTACCTCTAACACTTAGCTTTTAATGTAACCTTCGATGTCTAAACCTAAAACTAACCACAGTTATTACCCTTAACGTAATCCCTGAACTGAAAATAGGGGACTATTGTTTGTGAGGCGCATTTGTCAGGTTTTACATGCTTTGTCTGGACTTCTGGTCCTTTCAACACATACTTTAACCAGAATCTATTGGAATATACATGGACACCTTCCAGTTGACTAACGTCCTTATGTCTGTTCATTTTCAAGGCAAGGAGAGAGGAATGAGACAGGCACAGCTGAGCTGTAACGATAATAGTCCTGATGATAGCGATAATAATTCTGCCCTTCCTGATGAGTGGAGGAAGGCCGTCATTGTTCTCTGCTGTTATTAATAATCTGACACGGGTTCGTTTTCATTTGGACCATCAAGTGGATTAGACTGAGACTCTCTCCAGCACACACACAGACACACACTTAGAGACAGACACTCAAGTAACATCAGGAGCTTGTATCATGGTCCCCTGGATGTTCTCAGCAGGTCCTCTGTTTGCTGGGATATACACAGGCGCCTGCACGCACATTATGCACGGAAACACACCTGCATGCATTTACACACACACACACACACACACACACACACACATGCATATTGACAATGAGTGAAGTCCCGACAGGGTTAGGCAGCAATGAACTCTCTGCTTCAGACGCTATTATCTTGTTGTCACGTGTTCTAATCTCTACCTGCCTGTCAGTCTCAGCGTGGGCTTAAAACCAGTCGCAAGACAATGAAACCTTCACATGACACAGATGGGGACTGAAGAACAGTGTATCGAGTGGTTCAGGCAGAAAGGTGCTATTAGGGGGGTAGGGGGTTTTATTGAATGTGCCAGAGGGGGGGTAGAAGAAAGAAATGGTTTAAATGAAACGCGTCAAAGTGAGTTTTAGGTGAAAGCTAAAACGAAGGGTAGATCTCAGGGGAAGGAAATAGGCTTGCGTATTCCGTTAAATAAGTACCTCTGCTCTGGCTCCTCAAAATGTAAAAAGCATATTTTTTTAGTCCATCACACCTTTGCTTTGGTTTTACACGTTTGCCTTCTCCTTATACCTTTACCCAGCTTTTATCCATATTTACCATGTAGAGCTTGAATCTCCGCATTTCCCTCATGGCGTGTTTCCCCTTTCCCATAGAGATGATTTATTGCCACTGAGTTTCATCATAGAGGTCCAACTCAAATTGTACTTCTGCTTTTAACCAAAACCCCACATTAGGCACCCGGGGAGAAATTAAGATGAACTGTCTTGCAGAATAGCAGATTTCACCTTCAATCAAGCAACCTGCCTGATCCAACACTGCTAATCACCCTGTTGGTAAATTCTATGCACCAGGTCCAGAAAGACGTTTCCTGAGCTGGACTGATGATGAACGACCACTATGGGAGTCCAGGTATTGAAGACATGATGATCCGTATGAACACACACACACACACAAATCCACCAAAACCTTTACCCCAATCCCTAAACATGACCATCTCATAAACCTAACCCCTAGCCTTAATATGAACTCTAATATAAAAATACTTTGATCATATCTGACAAATATCTGTCTTGGCGCAATGTCCTTGATTCTCACCATTTCCTTTGGCTTACTATACTATTAGGACCTCTGGAGCACACACACACGCGCACACACACACACACACACACGTGTCTCATTGTGATAAGCAACAGCAGTAGATATCCTTTGGCTAGGGTGGTTACACCAGATTGATTTAACTCAGACATCCTCCTTCCATTTGAACTGAATTCGCTTGAGTAGGAGGTTAAACAGAGAGAAGAAAAAGTAAGACGTGTCAAATTAGCAGCTTAGCGAATCTCCTGCCAATTGTAATTCTGTCTAATTAAAAAGAGGCTAATTATAATGTGCATTACTTCAAATAAGTGTTCGGCTATAAAGTGCGGGCTGTCAGGTGTAAACAAGCCGTGCGATGGAAGACTGTAGACGAGGGAGGGAAAAATCAATCGACATCTGTTAATTTATCTCAGGCAGGAGACCAAATTGAAAAATGGATTGCGATTGCTCCTGCGTGCCACGCAATCTGCATTGTGATCAAGGAGCAATACATCACTGCACCTGCTTAGTAAACGATAATGGGCATTTCAGTGGTTGTAGCCAAGGGCCTTGTCTCGCCAATAAGGATGAAATTGACTATCTCTACAGGCCTGTGGCAAACGCAGAGCCAAGCACGCGCACACACTCACACAAACACAGTCTGGAGGAGAACAGGTAAAATGGCTGTGGATAATGTCTAATAGTAAAGATTTAGCTGGTAGTGAACAATGGTTTTCATTATGATGCTTTAATGAGTGAACATGAGGGAAAATACATTCATTCTGCTACAGAGAAGCTTACTGGCTCTGCCGTCAAACTGATGATTTAGCATGCAGACCAAATGGCACCCTTTTGATTTAGTGGGCCTCTTTTGACCAGACACCTGGTAAAAAGTAGTGGGCTTTAAAACAAACAGGGAGCCATTTGGGCCAACGTCATTGCATTCTTCTCTTTTAATATTAATGGGGCCAATCCATATGCGTTTGCTCATCTCAACAGTTTCTCTCCAACTGAAAAAAGTTCCAGAGCTCCAGAGGAAATCTATCTTTTAGTCATTAGACTTTCACCATATCTTCCTTTTACTCAGCATGTATATTGTCACAGGTGCTCACCCTGTTCATATGCAACATAAAGAAGTCAACACATTCCGACAGTAAAAACCATTTAAGTATGCCAGGTACTCAGAGTACTGTATCAGAATGTTTATCAGTTCATGTACAGGACAGGCCCGAAGACAGATAACCTCCTGGACCAGTACTGGAACTGTTGGCCTTGGTTGGCAGATCCTGACCTTCTACTGCATCATAATGAAGCTATATGTAGCCCACACACACACACAACACATTTATCCCACACAGGTAAAGAAGAACCTGGTGATAAACCTGATGCTCTGCCTCGGCTACCCCTTAGGGTCGTAATAAAGAACGGATGCCCACACAAAGCTGAGTTGAGGCAAAACCCTAGGTCCTGTTTTTGGCTCCTTACACTCCTCAAGCTGGGTACACGCTCACATACACCCGTTCATATTTAGTAGCTTCTGCTATTTAGACGCTCGTCTGTTTAATACAGACGGCAAAATGGATTTCTTTTGTATTGACGCAAATGTATGCAAATTGCCAGTGATGGTGTATTTAGTGTATATATCACAGTAATGTTCTTTTATGTTAGTGGTGTTTTTGTTTCATCCCCAACCAACAGCAACTCCCTAATTGTTTGTTGTCTTCCCATGTGTCTCAAAATCTACTTGACAAGATCACAAAGCCCCAAGCGTCTTTGCAGGATTTCTCACCAGCTGGTTATTAAGCTATAAATATCCATATAAAACTAGTCTTGCTTGGCACCATCACACACTAATGAAGGGAGTCAAGTGGCGCGGTGAGATGCCCTCACATGCACGCTGGCACAGGCTATTTAATTGAACTTCAGGAAATTATCTCCCCATTGTTTTCTAAAAGCCTTCCTCCTTTTCATCGTTATGGCGTTCATATGACTTGCTTATTGTCTCATCAGCGCTCAAGCAGAGTTTCTGTAACGACCCAGCCCTCTCTACATTATCCGGGTTTCTTCCGGCTCATCTGTCCCGGTATCTGAGTCAGACTAGGATCATGGTTGTCAAGGAGGGCTGGGAGGAGTTACAGGACACTTGAGAGGTTCCAGACTGTTTTCACCCAAATCAGCTTACCTGGAATATACTGGTCTGGTTACACCGCCTTTGTAGTGGAACAATGCCAGCTATGCCAGGTCCCAGTCCAATATGGGTGGTCACCGTAATGTAAACCAGGCCTGATCCTGCTTGGCCGCTAAGGAAAATAGAGCCGTGTGCGGTTGTGGTTGTTGTCAGTGGTGTGGAGCCGACCAGAGATGATGAACATTGGAAATGCGGTCAGATTGAAGGGTCCCGTGTGTCCTTGAGAGATGTGTTTGTTACATTCTGAGTACGGAGTGCATGTGTGTGTGTGGACGGAACTGGAGAGGCCAGGACAGGAGAGCAAAATCAAGACGTCCTCAATTCAAAACTTCTGTGGGTCTTTTTTTCCGTGCAGCAAGCATGCGTCCCTACAGGATGTGCCGGAGGTGATGCGATGCACAGGCAGGAGACAGTGCAGGTGCAGGGAAGGAGACGCACGCCGTGAGCTGGGGAGGGAGGCGGGGAGGGGGGTTAATCACCGTGGTGACGAGCTGTCCCAGTCTGGACACCGACAGCATGATGGATGACGAGAGGACGAGTAAAGGCGGAGACCAGGTAAAATAAGCGGGATGCGGTTGGCAGGACGACGGGAAGCCCCGGCGACGGTGTGCAACGCTGAGAGCCATGACGCGTTGATTGAGCGTGGCGTGTAGAAGGTCAGAAGCATCGTTTTCAGCTTCCATCTTCCTCACCGGTAGTGTCGTGCGCCGTTCCGTCCTCGACTCTGACCTCGAGGTGAATAGCAAGGGCTCATCAGATCGATCTGTCGGTCAAAAGGTCACGCGGTACTGCGGGGTGAGGAGACCAGAGGAGGCGCGGTTATGGCAGCCCGGTACGGGGACAGCAGCTTAGACGGCCTGTGGTTAACATAGCCCCAGGTTACTGCAGAGGGAAAGCCTGGGACAGACAGGGCGGAAACAGAGAAATGTGAGGAGATTATACCAGTACCTTTGTTCTCCCCCGTTAGCTTCGTAAGACTGGTCGACCGAGGCAGAGAGGGGAGGCAGGCTTATGATGACGAGATTAAGTCTGGTTCCTTTGAGACCAATTTCCGGTTTGATAGCAGGGTCGGGGAGGGAAGAGGAGAGAGGCTGGAGTAAGAGGTGGCGCAGCACGGATAGGCTAAAGCCCCAGGACAGCCTCAGCTGGCTGGCTGATAGCTGGCTGGCACCTGCCTTTGCAAAGTGGCTGTACTGCTGTTTCGGGGGCTGTGGCAGTGCCGTGTGCGTCCCACCATGTACCGCTGTGAGGGCTGCGTCATAATGAAGGTCCTGGGGGTCACGTCTTTGGATCTGGGGAGGCACTCGGTACCTAGGTGGGTGTAGTGTGTAAGCATGAGCGGTTGTGGGGATTCTGTCTGCCCATTAATATAATCACAAAGCCAAGTCAGAAGCATATGTCACGTCATTAATTCAGTGGTCTTGGAATGTCTCACGGAATGTCATACACTGGAAACCGCTAGCTCCAAATGGAATTCCCCCGACTCCGCAGTAGAATGTAAAATGGAGCATCAGTAGAATCGGAGAGAAGGTGTTTACTGACGTTATGAAACAGATGTCTGCAGGAATGTTGACTTTTTCCGTTGGCCCTTCGTGGGTGCCGTTGCCAACCTCTGGAACCCGGGGAGGAAGGGTATGAGAGAACTTCACAGATGCGGAGAAATGAGAGAAGTTTTGCCGTGCTGGTTGGACTAAGTAGAGAGTCTCCGGCAGCACTGCAGTGGAGTTGTACGCGGCAGAAACTGGGACAGCACCACAGCTGTGTTAACGTGTCAGGGGACCCCCGGATTGGTGTCAATGTATCTCATTGTCACAAAGGGAAAGACGACATGAAGAGATAGGAAACATAAGTGAACGAGAAAAAGACCTTGTTGTGCCTTGTTGCGATGACTGACGTTGCCTCATAGAGGAGAGGAAAGAAGACTGAGGAGTGGCCCGGTCTGTGTGTTCCTCATTACGGCGCAGGTAAACAGCAGCTGATGTTGGGACTGACTGTGGCGCCTCCCTCTGAGGTGCTATTGGCCCCGCGACCTGAGCCTGCGGCCTGTCAGTCAAACAGGGGACAGGGGAGAGGGGAGGGAGGGGGGAGGGGGGAGGAGGGAGAGAGGGAAAGAGGGAAAAGGAGACAGAAAAGAAAACCGCTGTTCATTCCCATGATCCCAATAGACATGTGACCTGCTTGCCTGGCAACCCTTTCTGACTGGTTGACTGATTGCTTTGAGGCCTGCTTCAGCTCAGCGTGGAACAGGGAACAAACAGTGGAAGCCAGCTAGAACATCAAATGTGTGATGTTCGTATGATGTACATTCCTGGAGGGTCTGAATATAAGCTTCTGTTGTGTTACGTAGGTGTGGTATCATCAAGTTTTATTACTGCAGACAATCTTTTCAAGTAAATCCTAGAATGTAAACCCCCAATGTGCTGTCTTCATTCAACTTTTGAGGAAACCGTTTGAATTTAAAGTATGCCACATACATTTAAATTAAAACATGATTTCTATTCAACCCGGTTAGATTAAATGACAACAATCAAAGTGATCATTCAATATTACCATGTAAGCTGGAACAGCTATTTCAATACCTGGTGGAAATATTTATTCTAAATAATCTGACTACAAAATGTATTTAATAGTTATTTAATAATCAGAATCCGATCAGTTGAGCACAAATTACTGACTGCCAAAACTATTCCTAAAAGATTACACTGTGGTAGAGTATCCTGTGAAGAAAAGTAAATTTTACTTTCAAAAATTTGCTTTGTAGTCAGTACCTCATTAACATTTTAAGAAAACAGTTTTTATTGACTTACAGTTAAACTTCATAGCCTTGTTAAATTAAACCTGCCTTGGGGCTAACTGTGTACTCCTACAAGATGACTGTTTAATTCATTGCTGGTGCTTGAACACATCACATACTGTATCTACTTCACAGTGCACGTTGCCATTTCAACTACGTGGATTCCCCATAGAGCCTCTGTTGGCTCTTCAGCCTATCCATGTATGACATGTTATCTTCAGTGAGATAAACAAACATAAACGCATAGACTGTTCAGTTATCATCCAGTGAAGCACTGAAAGCAGATACCGTGGGACATTGGAAATGCAGGGACATTGTCACAGTGAGTGTTATTCTCTGTGTGGCCGGTGTAGCTCTGAGTGAAATCCTCTGTCGAGAAGTGCTGTGAGGTAGCAGAGGGTGAGTGATGGAGGGCCTGAATCACATTGACTGTATGCTGGATATATTGGACAGCTGAGGTGATGACAGATAAACTGGAGAGAGAGAGAGAGAGAGAGAGGGGGGGGGGGCTAGGCTATCCACTCCAGAGATCTCATCTCAACATATTTCATTCTAAATTATTGCCCTCTTTATGGGCGAGCAGCCTCTCTCCCCTTCGCGTTCACCACCGAGGCTCCGAGGTGCTGCAGCCGAAGTACATCACCCCTACCCCAGAGATAAGACATCCTTGTGTTGTAAAAGCACCAAAAAAAGGAACGATAAATATACAAAGTGTCCTGATGGCTTTCCGTCCTGCTTCCCCCAGCCTCCCTTCACAGCTCTCCGCGGTGGTAAATAGTGCATGAACCACTTCTACCAACGGAGTATGAAACGTTGAACGCGGGAGCTTTATTTGCTCCGTTTATTTAAGCCCCAAAATGGCCCCTAATGGAGCCATCAGCCCCCCCTCATTGGCTAATGCTTTAATTAGGTCCATCTGGAGGAGGCTGGGAAGGGATGGGAAGGGGAAAGAGATGCGCTCTCAAGTCGCACCCACCGTAATTTGTCTTCCTGCGCTTACTGACTGGAGCCCTGCCTGCTGATGCAGACTGGGAAATAACTGGGTAGGGATGCTGGCAGAGGACCAAACGCACACAAACACACACAAACACACCATCAACACCTCGATCATCCACCTCAGCAGCTCCTTTTATGCCGTGAAATGCCACCAGGGCTGGGTTACAGTGTGGGGCTCCTAACCCGCCCTGTACCCACGCGTTCCCCGCCTTCTACCCATGCTGTACCCATGTGTTACCCACCTTGTACCCATGCTGTACCCACGTGTTACCCGCCCTGTACCCATGCGTTACCTTTGCTGTACCCACCCTGTACCCTCCCCTGTACCCTCCCCTTTCCATTTCCTCTGTGTTCATTATGAAGGACCTAGACGGCATGAGGCACTGCTTCAAACCAGACATTGTGGGTTTTACCGGGTGAACGTTGTTATGTAGTCTGGTTATTGTTATTAGAAGACTAAGCTTTATTCCCCTTAGCCTGAGGGGCTGACATTGAATTACTGTACTTGATGAGGAATTGGGTCAGTGATGAGTGTCAGTAGTCTGTGTGTGTGTCTTTGTCTGTGCGCTTTAATACACGTGACTTTGAATGTCAGAGAACAGTACAGTGTTCTGAAAATAACAGTGAAGACACTGACTGTTGTTCATGCTAAATAGGGCCGTATCATTGCCCAAAAGAAATGTAGGCCAGGTATAAATAACCCCTAATCATGTCAATAAATCATAGTAATGTATTTTGCATGTGCTAGATAAAGTTGACCTATATTTCTAACACATTCACCACAGTCTCAACGTTCCTGTTTATTGACACCAATACTTTATCAGTACAGCTACTGTGTTTTGTATAAACCGGCCATACGGTTCTCCTTATACATTCTGCCATACAGTTCTCCTTATACATTCTCCCATACGGTTCTCCTTATACATTCTGCCATACGGTTCTCCTCATACATTCTGCCATACGGTTCTCCTTATACATTCTGCCATACGGTTCTCCTTATACATTCTGCCATACGGTTCTCCTTTTACATTCTGCCATACTGTTCTCCTTATACATTCTGCCATACGGTTCTCCTTTCACATTCTGCCATACTGTTCTCCTTTCACATTCTGCCATACTGTTCTCCTTTTCCATTCTGCCTTAAGATTGTCCTTATAAATTCTGCCATACGGTTCTCCTTATACAGAGGGCTTTTTTTATTGTCATTATTTAGAATTAGGGCATCCAAGCAGTCTTTCATTTCTTTTTTAAACATCACTATATGTTTTATAAATCAGTGCGTGTTTATTTAATAAAAATATCCAACAAAAAATAATGCTCTTCATTATTTCCATAATCCTCCTTTGGCCCTTGAAATGCACAGTCTTATCGGATTGGTGCTCTGAGAAACAAAAAGCTCTAGCTGATAGGACCAACCTTTCTACTCTGATAAACAGTTAGTGGTCGGTATAATCAGATTGCATTTTGACTTCATGATGTGGGTCAAAATTTAACTGGGTGCAATTTCAAATGTTTCAACATAAAAAGAGCATTATCATAATTCTGAGTGTTATTTCGATATTCATGTGGAAACCTATTGAGAATTCATATAGAACTGCTTTTAATGCACATTGATAGAAAACATTTTTATTTCCAGATTTATTGACCCTTTTTAAATCACATTTTACCATTGGCTGCTCTGGTAATGAGAGGTCCATGGATTGTATCGCACTTATCGCAACATCACAGACAAGCGAGCAAGCAGTTTCTCCCAATGCTCATTTCAAGTTAAACAATAGATCTATAAACAGTGTGAGTGACTTCATTCCAATTAGATCACTATACTGTAAAAACTCTGCCTAGAATCAATTTTCATCCACTGCTCACCTTTCTAATCACCTCTGTGATTGTGGCCGAAGTTTCCATTGCACAAAGGGTCTGGGTGTCCAAAGTGCAACTACTACACTCTGATCAGATGACTGAGGTTACAAGAGAGTAGCTAGGTTGACCATGATGGGGGATCTTCCCAGATAGAGGCACCTGGTGACCAACGACACAGTAACAACCTCAACCATGTTTACAGCGCTGTTGAAGGTGAATTCCATAGTGCACGCCCACCACCTGGGGAGTGCAGGCCTCGTAAGTCCTTCAAATCATCAGCGTAGAGACAGAAACATAAAACCGCCAAGCCTGTTAAACTTACAGTGCGTAAATGAACTGACCAAAAGCTATAGAGAACTGCACTGACTGGGACTGCATCCCCTTAGAAAGTGTTGTGTTACACAGCAACGGCAAGCCGGGGTTCACTGGTGATCGTAGGGACCACCGCTGTGACAAAAAAGAAGCCCTGCTGGGCTTGTCGTTGTGCCAAAGTGGAGGAACCCAAGAGCAAGTATAGAGCCCTCTATAGTGAGGCAAAGAAAAAGCTCATATCACGAATTAGGTCAACCAACATTTGTTTTAAATCAAGGTGGAAAAGCAGTTGAATGAAAAGTCTGGCAATGTTTCCGGCTGGCACAGTGTTCTTTATGTTGCAGAGGGACTAGGCGTAAACTTTTACTTTGAATATTTATCCCTCCGTAAATAGTTTAGGCGATTATCAGCCTGAGCTCTGGAACAGTGCAAGGACGCCTGCTGTCACCCCATCTTCACACCCTCCAAACCCCAACATCTCCTGGTCCAACCGGATCAACCTTCACGCATGAAGCACAGGAGTCCGTCCTTCGACGACATTGACTCCCCAAGTAGATTCATTTGGTCGGCCAAAGCCGGTCGCAGGGAACCTCCAAGACATTGCGTAGGCCGCAGACGGGGTCATAGGCTGCCACCCGCCCTCCAACAAGGTCCCTCCAGGGTGGGGAACGCTGCAGGCAAGGTAATTGTGGATCCCTCCCACCCCGGTCACCCAATGTTCTAAAAAATTTTCTCTGGCAGGAGGGAGGGCAGGCATTCAGCAAAGGGCCATAATAATCCCCCCCTAAAATCCAGTCACTGGAGCAGTTTCTTTCCCTGTGCTGCAGCCTTAGACACTGGCCTTCTGTCCCACAGTGACTGATAACACCCTACTCAAATCAACACACCTCCAAATGTCGAACTAAATACCTACAATATACTGCGATCCAAACTCGGCCCATCTCCCTGCGGCTAGATATGCTTTACTGAAATTGTTTACATCAACGGTATGTGTGTTGATGTTTATATCTTGTCTTAAATTCCTCTCATGACAACTCATGATTTATTTTTCATTCTGTCCTGATACTGTGTGTTTTCCAGCACATGAAGCATGACACCAAATCAGATTATGTGTACAGTTTCTTAGTGATGTAAAGGCTATTGTGAATTTACATTCTGATTGAGACTAACAACGCACCTTTTTTTTCCCCCATATATTGCTATCTTTCTGGGTGATCTTAATGGGCCTCCTGATAATTGCTGACTTCCCAGCTGTATCTCATGTTAGCAAAACAGATTCTGTCAATTGCGTCTGTGTACTTAAAAGGTGAAGCCTGTAAGAACATGTTCCAGGAGCAGAAAGAGAATCATGCATTCATCACTCATTCATCACAGCTTGTCAGTTGCTTTTAGCAGTGTCGGGATCTCTAACGGCTACAGCTCCGACACAGTGTGATCACAGGAGGAGAACACGCCTAAACCAAGACAAACCTTTAAAACAAACCTCTTCTGATCTTCCTCTCTTTCAGGCAAAGACAAAAGCTGACTTATTTGTTTCCGTTTAATATCCAACGACAACATATTGGAACCCCTTTCCAAGCGAACACTGCGCACGTTGCGGTCATACGACAGCAATACCACGACAAACTGGCACATGAATGGAAGGCAGTAGTGGTCTCATTGACCTGGGGAAAGGTTTGGGGGGGGGGGGGGGGTCATCCCAGTCGTACTGTAGGGAATGATACCGGTCTCAATTATAACAGCCAGTGCAGCGCTGATCTGAGGTGCTGCGCTGGAAGATGATGAGCAGAGACGTTGCCCCAGTGGAACCCCGGGGACTGATGGCTGATAGTCCCTGGGCGCCCGGGTGCAGATGGGCACAGGGCGGTCAGATGTGTCAGCTGCCACCGGCAGGAAGGGCTCAACTGGAGATGGTGTGGGAGTCTCTGGCCCGGCGAAGCACCAGCACGGTCATGTGTCTCTTTCAGAGTCATGGGAAGTCCATGCATCTGAAACGGCATCCCATTCCATACTGTCTGAGTGTGCTGCCTTTGACTCCAGCCCATGGGTTGGCAGTGCACTGCATAGGGAATAAGGCATCTATTTTGTTGTTCTTTATATTTGGAACAATTTTAAGTATCTTATGATCCTTGTTCAGTTGAGACCTCTTCGGTCCACTGTGGCGTTCGGCACCACATCTTTGGACAAGGCCGACTTGGCCCGAACTATGACATAGGACGCAGAGTTTTCACTCACCTGGAACAAAGACTTTTGTAAAAGGACCAGTGTGTTATCTTCTGCTGCAGGAGGAGAATGAGAGCCGCAGAAACTAGTGACTATGGAAACCGAGAGACTGTTTTTGGCCATTTGAAATCCACCTACAGTATAAGTGTAGACTGAAACACATGATCATACCTTCTGATTGTCAGTATTTCTTCTGAATCCATGGAAACAAAGGATGTGTGCCAGTGGAATAGACATTGCATGTGAGTTGTAAATAACACGTTAGTTACATTTGTGAGGTTGTTATCTGTCAGATGCGGGTGTTTTTATTCCAACACCTCAGGTGGTTCCTTGTTTAAAGGCAACCGGATAGATAGCACTGCCCGTATAAACACACTATAGACAGGTTGATTGTTGAGAGGGTGATTGGTATCCTTTATGCCTTGTTGGGTGGCGGTCAGTTACCTTTCAATTCCAGTTCTGAAAAGGATTTTATTTTTGATATTTCTTTGCCCCATTTTATACTTTCTTGGACAGGAAAGTGGTGAATGATAAAGTAGAGGGTTGAAATAAAGGTTGGCCGGATTTGAACCAATGCAGCAGCAGTATATGTGCACCGCAAACAACCTTGGCCACATTTCAGAAAATTCTAAATCCAATATAAATGAATTAAACATAATTGGATTCGGAATGTGAGCAAAGATTCGAAATTGAAATGACCCTTAATATATTGTGCTGAGATTTAACTTCACTAAACTGCTGGTGAAGATTTGGTCACGCAGCCAGCCAACATACCTAACAACCATCCAACTGCACAACCCTACCATCAAACACCATCAACCAGAAATTACTGCAAAAGATAATATGCAACACCTTAACTTTGGTTCAATTACTGTAAAACAGATGCAGGAGTGAACACCAGTTAAGAGCCAAATATCAAAAGACCCGTTGACTGCAAAAAAAACTAAACATTTTGGCACAGGCTAGAGATGGCTGCACACAAACATCCACAAATGTGCAAGCACAAACGCACACACACACTCACCCACATACACACACACACATTAACATAATGTTCCCAGCCGAGGCTTCCTGTCTGTCCTGTGTTTGTCTGCTATCAGAGTACCAGGCAACGCCATCAGAACACAGATGCGCCCTGATTAAGGGGAAAGCAGTGGATGACAGAACTGCATTAGGGTGATGTATGTGTTGTTAGCCAGGAGAGCAGCTAATTCCAATTTTAACACCTGATTCGCTCACGCATGCAGTCACACCTGAGTGCCAGCTAAGATCTACTACCTGTGTCACCAGCTCTGATGGCCTTTTTTTTTTTTAACTTTTTTTGTAGTCCAGATTTATTCTTTTGGCATGTGCTAATGAATTGTGTGTTCTGGGGTCAGGAATGAGTGGAAAGCTAAATGACAGTTATTTTATGGAGACTGGGTATGAAAGTGTGTTAGCCTTGTCGCCTTCCCTGAGAGGATTTTCGATGAGAATGGAGATTCATCTTCATTGTCAGAGACAATAAGGCGGTAAGTGGGCCTAATTTCCCCTCGATATGTGTTGGGAATGTAATACACTTTACATTGGGTCTTCAGTAATGACCGTTTGTGTTTAACTTGAGTCAACTAGCAGAGTAGTATGTGGAGTTTCTCTCTCGGCAGTATTAGTGCGTGGCTCTTAACTTCCTGACCCACACACCTGCTCTAGTTGCTGTACTGTCTTTATCCACAGTTTGTGACATTGTCTTATTTCCATAGAGAGCCCAGCCAACCAAGCCACACACGGTTATCCATACCATCATCTAGCAGCCATTCTGAATGGAAACAGGGCCTCAAATCAGTAACTACCAGGAGCCTGTGGAGCTTCTAGCACCAAGCCTTAAGGCTGTTGTACACGATGGCCAAATAATTATGAAACGGCCATTCTGATATCCACATTGTTCTCTTTTCAGTATGGACTCAAAAACACACGCTGTATACTCATCACATAATACTACTGCTGTCTATCCAATACAGTCGTTTCCTGTATTAGATCTAATTTAACCCAGTACTTGTTGCCAGAAAGGCCTAGCTAATGCTATCCTTTTAACTTTATCATTATTCCTGTGTATCTTTTTCTGTTACTGTTCTGTAATATGTGTCTGCGTTTGGGGAAAAGGGCCTTTAAATTGGCCTCTGACTGTCAGTCAAAACCTTCAATACAATTTGATTTGATTGATGTGTCTCCCAAACTTAAGAGGATAGGAGTTATGGCCTTGACGATATCAATGTTCAATTAGTCGTGAGGTTAATGCTCACACCTGTCGGATCAGTGCTCAATACAAACACCCCAGGCCTGGAGCTGTCCACAGGGGTGTGTTGCTGTGCTCTTAAAACGTGCGCTGATCCGGTCCATCTGGCCCCAGTGTTTACAAGGCTGTATTTAGTGCTATTTGGTGACTGTGTGTAGGGGTGTGTGTGTGTGTGCCCCTTCTGTCCTCATCCGCTCAGTAGTTTTCCAGGTCATTGTAATCATAGAGCCAACCTCCAGCGAGGCGGCCTGCTCATCGCCACAAGGCGTCCAGGCTCTGACATTGACCCCTCCCCCTCCCTGACTCTGGCTCCTGAAGAAGTGACGTGTTTCTGTGTGCGTGTGTGTGTCGGTGTGCGTGTGTGGTAATGTGCGTGTGTGGTAATGTGCGTGTGGTATGTGCAGCTGTAAACCTGTGCACTGTGTGTTTGAATGAAATCAGACTACGTATCAGCTCTGTCAGCTGTACAGGCAGAGGACCAAAGGGTTAGGGTCAGGATAGGGTTAGGGTTAGGGTCAGGATAGGGTTAGGGTCAGGATAGGGTTAGGGTCAGGATAGGGTTAGGGTCAGGATAGGGTTAGGGTCAGGATAGGGTTAGGGTTAGGGTCAGGATAGGCGTAGCACCTGTCTAGCAGGTTCTGGCAGCTGATGAACAGAAGGAGAATGGGGGAATTACAACTCTGTCAGTGTTGATATCTTTATGTGCAGGGACCACTAGTTCTTATCAGGTTGTGTTTCATCTACTAACGACGTTTGATCTTATGGGTGTGCATGTGTAGGTGTGTGTTTAAGTATGTCCCTGGAAGAAAATCCTGGTTAGTTCGGTTGTTCATTCAGCTAATTGATTGGGTGTCATTTGAAATCAAATAATAGACAAGAAATTTTTTTTCATGAAATTGATGTGGTCCAGTTTTTGGAGAGCACACTATAAATTGCAAAAACCTTGATAAGGCCACTACTCTCCCCTCCATGGGTCATCCCTATTTGGAGCAGAGGTCTTAGGAGGTCCTGGGTTTGAGATACTGCCCGCCAAACTGTACAATTATTATTTAGACAGATTCACGTTGTTGTTAGGCTCCAACATTTTCATTTTGTCACATGAGAATACACACAACCTCATCTCAAATGTTTCTTTTGAAAAATCTTCCATAAACAGCAGGGCTTTGTCACACTGATAGATACTTGTTTTAGAGCTGCAAGTCAATCATGTTACGCAGCTAATGGTTACTAGGGACATCGTGTCACTTATCTGGATTCCAAAAGTAGCATAATGAAACATAATCATGTTGACAAGATGTGTTCTATGCTAAGCCAAGGCGTCGGTGGGCTTTTCATTCATGCACTACATTCACACTACAGTATCAACACTCCTTCAGTATCTTAATGTATCTGTGTCCAGTGTTACAGACGCAAATCAGCCTGGTTTCTCTGAAGACAATATATAATTTTTACTGCTTGACTCCAAGGATATTAGTTGCGCAAGGACCTTACGACCAAACCTTGAGTTGCCCTTGAGTACCTACAGTGTGTTGTATGGTTGCTTCCGTAATGTGGTTGTAGATATAAAGATCTCATGGTGTCAGCTTGGAATAGTACCCCACGGAATTGGTTGGCAAGAGCAGTGCATAGAATCCACTACCCCATTTTCTTCAGTGTGTGTATGTGTGCACATGTGTGTGTGTGTGTGTGTGTGTGTGTGTGTGTGTGTGTGTGTTAGTGCGTGTGCTCTGTAGACCCGCGGATGCTGCTGGAATGATGTTCTGTTAATTAAGCAGCAACCTGATAACTTCTAGTGTCTCGGGAAAATGTGCCTCTGATCTGTTAGTTTCAAATTGCTTCACTTTAGCCAAAATAAATAGCTTGCCGGTAGGAGTAATTGAAATATTTCCTTATTTTTTGATTGGTTCCAAACTTTTAACTGGCTCTAGTTTTTTTGTGTAATGTTTTTTCATATTCAGTTTTTTTATTGGGGATTCTGTGTACTGAACTACTCCTCTGCCCCTCCAGCATTTAGCTGCCTTGCTAAAAGTCTCAAGATGTCATCCTGCATTATAGCTGACTTTCAGCTCCCTCTGGGACAATTACTAGCTGTCAGACCCTAGTGTCTCTGCTCTAACCCTCAGCATGTAGCACAAATGGTACCCCATTTCATATACGATGCCCTGCCTTTTTAATTGTGTGGGTCTTGGTAGTGCACTACATAGGGAACGGGGTGCAATTTGAGAGGCAAGCTCACCCCTCAGCCCCCAAACCATCAGTACAGTGCAGAGGCAGACACAGGAACCTGTGGCCCCTCTGCACCTAATGTCAGCCTGACAACTCGCCGCTTTCAGCCTCTATCTGCCACACACCAAACAGGGGGATGGCCCAGCCTTCCAAAAAGGATCACAGTGAATAGCTTTTGTCAGAAATGCACACGCCCTGAGTTTTATGTAGTTGCTTGGAGGTAAGTGCGGTGGCATAATGCATTTTGTTTATTCCATGGTTGTCGTATGTTGTTATGAGACAGAAGAGTAACATAGGATGATGCATCTTTTGTTCTGTGTACTATATTCACTAGATCTGTCTTATAGCTCTACCTGTAGCTATATAGTTTAGCGTACTATTCATGTCCTGTAGGTCTATAGTCTCTGTGCCAAGCTAATTTATTTCATTGGCTCTCATGTCTTGTTCATGGTATGTCCTACAGTTATATATGCTGTTACTCTATGTCCTGATATGTTTGTGGTTTCCAAATGCACATCATGCTACGTCCTGTAATGTTAGTGGTTTTCTGCTGTATATCCTGCTGCTCTATGTTCTGCTATGTTAGTGGTTTCCAAATGCACATCATGCTGCTCTATGTCCTGATATGTTAGTGGTTTCTGTCTGTACATTCTCCTGCTCTGTGGCCTGATATGTTAGTGGCTTGCATCTGTACATCCTGTTGTCTTGGGCTGTCTTCTAGCATAGAGGTGAAGCATGATGACCAGAGGTGGTGACGTCTGCTGGACTTGGCTATGTTGACTGTTGCCCTTGTCAGGTCTGCAGAAGGTGGAGTTGATGCACCTTCCTATTGTCACTCTCTATTAACTTTGCTCTCCCTTAGCCCTGACACACACTCCCACACAGACACACACACCCTTTGCCCGCCTCTGGCAACTTCCTGTTTTGAGCTGCAGCTTCCCCGGATCAGCTCGGTGCGTCGGTGCCTGTCGTCGACGCTCTCCCCAAAGGGCCCCTCTGACCTTCACCATCAGGCCTCTGGGACCTCAGGGCCCCTCTCTCTGTCAAGTATCAGCTAGCTCTCCTAGCCCCGGGCCACAGACCCCGGACACACACTCCCAGCGGGATGGATCAAAACCTCGCTCAATGCTGCGGTAGCTAACCTGCCAGCGCCATGGCAAAACATTCCATGGCAGAACATTCCGTGGCATGCCACAGTGCCAAGTAGAACCGCTACCTTTAGCACAAGTCAGGCAGACTGACAAGAAAGGCAGGCAGAACAAGACTGACCAGAAATAGATAGATCAACCAATGGACTCCATTGTATTTTCTAAAGGAGAATTCTTTGTTTCTGGACCAGGCAGATTGACTGAGAACGTGTTTTCTTACATAGTAACAAAATATTAGGAAATAAAAAAACAATTTCATGGACGGAGGATGAGTAAGACTTACTAGATACGTTAATTTTCACCCTCCAAACAGTGTCCGAAAACCTCTGATGATTGTATCGATATTTGAAGATATTTGGAAAATATCTTGAAAGATTCTTCTTTTCTACGGTTTCGACTTTGAACTGTCAGAACTCTGGGATGTCAGTCTGTCTGTGTGAGATGTCTCTTATCTGGCGCTCTGGATCTCTCCAAGCTGGCATTCAATTTCCAGACATACCTGTAGGCCCCAACTTCATACTGAGCCACAGTCTGAATCTCACTGTTGGCTCCTCTCTCTCTCCTCTCAAAATCTCTTGGCCAAACAGACCCAGACAGATCTGTTATACCGATTTAGGAACCTCGTCATGCCTTCCGATCTTTCACTATCGACAGAGGAGGGATGCTGACACCCGATCCTACGTCCTTTATGCGTCATGCTCGGAACTGAAACCCAATATTATTTTCCCCCAAAAAATTCTTGCTGGGAGCGACAGCGCAATAATTAGCGTAGCGGGGGTAGCGAGTGGCGCACCGGAGCTCAGCTCAGCGCCGCACTGCGAGGGAGCAATGATAATAAGTCTGCCTAATATCTCCCTGAATGCTATTAATCAGCAGCATTACCCATAGTGCCTTGGCTTTGGCTACAGCTGTCTGTGGTTACGGGTTACCCTACCGATCCCCAGCCATGGCGGCATTAGGGCCAGGGCCGCAGCGCCATCACCCGTGCACCTTTCTTCACCATGGCCCCGCTTGTGTCCCTCTCACTGTTTCTTCTCCTTTTTTCTCTTTCTAACCCTATTTATGTTGTGCCCCCCCCCCTCTCTCTCTCTCTCTCTCTCTCTCTCTCTCTCCCCGTCGTCTCTCTCAGGAGGTCTCTCCGGGGCTGAGTATCTTGGAGTAGCAGCGTCACGTCCGTCTTAATCTGTAAAAGTGATAGGGCAATGTGTTCTGTGTTCAACTCATCCCTAGGCAGCCCTCTTGAATCACCTCTTTCCCTCTCCCTCCATCCTCTTTCTTTCTGTCTCTCTCGCTCTATCTCCCTCCTCTCTCTCTCTCCCACCATCCTCTTTCTCTCTCTCTCTTCATCCTCTTACTCTCTCTCTCCCTTTCACTCCTTGCACACTTCTCTCTGTCTTATTCTCTTTGGTTGTCATCTCTTTGTCTCTCTTGTCTCTCTCTGTCTCTCTCTGTCTCTCTCTGTCTCTCTCTGCCTCTCTCTGTCTCTCTCTGTCTCTTTCTGTCTATCTCTCTCTTTATCTCTGTCTTTGTCTTTTCGCCCCCCATCCCATTCCCCTCACAATCATTCTGTTATAGATGTGCTGACTGGAAGTGGGCATGCTATACTGCTATACTGCTGTACTTCTGGACGGATAGCCCCACACACCATTTATCAATTCACTGGGCAAATGTATGTATTGTTGTCATCTTGTCCCCTATTTATTCCTCCAAGTGCGTTGCGAGGAAATCAAACGTGTATTAAATGATAACTGAATTTGTGCCATTCTCTGAGTTGGTAGAGATTGGAACAGTGGCATGGCTCTTAGGTTCACACATAACAGGGAAGTAAAGGAATGTCTTTCTTTGTGCCGTGGCGGTTGGGATTTTTCCTTTCCTCGTTTTGTCAAGCTCCGGCCATCAGACTTCATTGTTACGCCTTTCACAGAGGGAATTGGATTTTTTTTCTTGACTTCTCCTACTCGTACCAGTCAGTGATTCTAGCCTTTACAATGTCCGACTTAATTAGTACATTTCCGAGTGGTTTATTCACAAAAGACACTGGATGTACTTTTGACCAGACAGAATGGTACAGAAAAACCTTGCTATTAGCTTATGGGATGTTCAAAACAAATAACCAAACTTAATGGAATTATTGTTCTTATCTAGTTTTTTGTACTTGAATGCGATGTTGAAAAGTCATTGTTTAAATACTATATAAATGTAATATGTTTATCAAATGTATATGAATTGTATTTTCTGAACAGTAACGTCCGGTACATTAATCAAAAGTTATCGGTCAGTACAATGCAATATAAATACCAGTTATCAACAGTTTTTGCTGTTCTCAACTAGCTTATTCTCTACAATACTAAACTACAGCTCTGTTGTTGCTTGTACTGTTCTACGCTTCACTCTTACTTTCCTATACTACACTGTAAAAATACAAATAATCATATTAAAACATATTATATTCTAGAAGTTTTAAGTAATGGCTACTGTAGACAAAAAAAGAACAGAGCTTGAGACACAGCCGTGCTGGATGTTGTCCAAAGAAGCACTTCAAACCGGTGACGGGACCCCTGGGGTTGCCTGGCCGATCCACAGGGTTCGTTTGTTGAACAGCCCCAAGGGACCAGGGGCTTACTGGTGGTGTGGACACCAGGCGGTACTGCAGGGGCCGCCCGGGGCAAAGTACTATTCAGTTGGCGGTGCAGTTACTGAAAAAGCCTGGGATTGCACTGACTTAAACCATCCTAACGTTTTATTGGATCCAATTACAAACATAACGAAGTGTACTCTGGAAACTTTAAAAAGGCCCCCAATGTACCGTGGTGCCGAGTGACTGTGAATGTAACTTTGTGCCGTGCTGTAGGTGTTAACCACGATGTAACCGCTGTGTCAAGGTCTTTGTTATGGTTAAATGGGCCCAACGTCAACACAGTAGCATTAAGTAAAATAGAAAGCAAAATATACACATAACAATGTAAATTATCAGCAAAACCAAAGACTGTAGAAAAGGTGTGACAATATAAAAGGTCTATTGAATATTATGAATTAAATGCAAATTCCTACTAAGTTACACACTGTACTATAAATACATGCATTATAAAGAATGCATGTATGTGTGTGTATGACTGGTGACGTCCACCCGCTCCCCCACACACAAACCAACAAAGTTAACATAAGTTATTATGGCTCTGTGCCAACCACAGCAATAGGAAAAGGTCCTGGTTTTAATAGCTTTTATCCTCGTGGGTAATTTTGGTCGGCTGTGTGAAATTAGATGAAAGTACCGCCTGGCCCTGTGTGGTTAACCTATAGCGGCTCCGTTCCAAGTGACGTGTCATTAGCTTGGCCCTTTCCTGTCTGCACTCTGTGAATTCAGATAATCCTGATAACCACAAGTATCTGTAGGGACCGATCATTAATGAGAGTTTCTACGGATATATATACACAACGATTGAGGCGTTGCTTGGCGTTATGCCACCTTGTCAGTTTAGTAAATGGTTCAGTTTACCATGTGATGTGCATACTTGTCTCAGGCATGTAGAATTTGGTTAGCTCCCCTGGCTAATGCTTAGTCTTTAGCTTAATGGGCTAACACAGACCAGGCCCCCCCCCCAACCGACCAACATGTGTTGCAGTCTAATCCTTCCCCCTGGAATCACAGTGTGGCAGCTGCTTTAGACTTGCCAGGCTGACAGACAATGTGATGCAGAGGGGGACCAAATGGAGGGAAAAAAGCGTCCACAATGTCCGTAGAAAGTGTCTGACTTGTAAACTGTGAGGATTAAATGCATGACATCCTCCCTTGTGAAAGAAGCCATGCAGCCCTTAGAGACACTCTCCAATCCTGAAACCAAAATAACATCCTATTACCTATACTATTAGTGCACTAGGTAGGGAATAAATAGTGATTTGGGACACACTGCAACATTCTTCTTCTGGCTCTGCATTCCCAGTGCTGTAGTCTGGACAGCTAGAGATAAATAGGCCTAGGCGGAGATAGAATGGGCTGGGCCAAGCAAGGCTGGTCTGTGATAGGATGGGGTAGAATGGGCTAGGCTAGGCTGGAATAGAAAGGTAAAAGGTTGGCTGGGCTGGGGTTGGCCAGGTTGTAATGGACTGGCCCGGAAAAATATTCTGGGCTGGTCAGAGGTGGATAAGGTAAGGCTTTGTCAGCTTTCAGGCTGTACTTCTAAATACGCAGACTGAATCCCACAATAACAGTCACTACAATAAAATATTTTCTGGTACATTAATTACACATCATTATGCTTTGTGTAATAGTAATCAGTACATATTCTAATACAGTGTAGTATATGTATACAGTACATATTCTCATACAGTGCAGTATATGTATACAGTACATATTCTCATACAGTACATATTCTCATACAGTGCCGTATATGTATACAGTACATATTCTCATACAGTGCCGTATATGTATACAGTACATATTCTCATACAGTACATATTCCCATACAGTGCACTGTGAATAAAAGACGACTAAGAGGGGTCTGTGGGGATCTTCACAGGGCGAGGCGGTCTAACCAGCCTAATAATAGTGTAAAGTGAACTCATTAGAGCCCAGAGAGGTCTATTAACCACGATGTGCTCCAGGTTCACAGTGGAATGGCAGGCAGTCAGGCTCATTTCCATTCCACATGTGACCCCGACACAAATGGGAGAAGGACTTTCTAAGGAACACCAACGGGCCCTTCCTCCCCTGTATGTCTCTTTCCCTTGCTGCCTCCTTCTTCTTCCTTCCCTCGCTCTCGCTTTTACCTTTTTTCACCTCCTTTCTCTTCACGTCTTTCCGTCTCCTCTTGCCTTCTATTTATAAGTCGGTGAACGCAAAGGATGGAAGCGGTTATTTTAAAATGTGTTTCTCTAAAGTGCCACGTGGCTGTCTCAAATAAAGTATTTTTTTGTCCGATGTTTTCCCGTAAACAACAGGACCGCCTATGACTGGAATGCTTACTGGTCGTCGTCTCTTGTCTGACAATGCGCAACATTTCTATCATTGAGAACGACAGAGGGCTGGTTTACATTACGAGAGGGAGAATAGCAATGCAAGACAAACTTAACTTGGTTGACAAAATCATAACCATCGTGTTTCAATTTAGAACGCCGTATTCGAGATGCACCGCGCTGGAATGTGTCCGCTACCTTGGAAGGTGACGTCTTGAGGTTTCAATGTCTACAAGTTTACACAGCAAAATAATCGAGCGTTTCGAGTCTTCTTCGATATGTCTCCGAAAATGTAGCTGGGGGGTAAACCCAGAGTCAGGTTTCAGGCTGCTGTTACATAACACTTCCCTTTATAAAATTAGCATTGTTTTATAATGTGCGTTTGTGTTGGAAAGGAATGCAATTCCCATCTGCATTTAATGACTAAGGCTTTAGTGACGACAAAGACAATGCCAGGACCGACATGGGGAGTCATTGTTCTGTGTCTCTGTGTGGAGTGGCTTGATGATCTATTTAGAGATCCAAAAGATGCTAATGAGGCCTTCATTGTCTGGACCTGCAGACTCCGAAGCCAGTTAAATAACACTGCATATCGTTATGTTAATAGCGCCTGCCGCAGAAATGTGTGTCACTAGCAGGCTGGCTGGGTTTGCAAGCCGTCCCATTTCACTTCCATTTATTTAACCATTGCCACGAGAGCAAGATGAACCCCTGGAGTGTTTTCACGTTAATGTATTCGTACGTTTCTAATGTTCCCCGTTTTCACCACACCTCTTTTCATTTAGACAACAGCAAGTATAACGGCAAACATAATTGAAAAGCACTATTTGAAAGAAATGGCAAACCGAAAAGGATGGGAAACTGAATTTCGAAACCGGAATGAACATTAAATTAAAGCTGACGGCAGCTCCCGCCATGTCTATCCTGCCGCACACGGGCTGTTTCGATACCCCCCCGAGCACCGCCGGGGACGCCACCGTTCCCCATTAGTGGGACACCACACCGGCAATGTTTTACCCCATTGTGGGACGCCACCGTTCCCCATTAAGAAGTACAGTACTCGGCGTAGTCAGAATGAACCGCGGGAGGCAGAGTGCTCTCAGTTGGTGGGGATAATAACTCCGGCGCTGAGCTGTGTTAAGACAGTGTGTTGCGGTAATGGTGGCCCCAGGGGCAGGCATTGTTCTCCTAGCATGTGCTTTGGGGGGGGGGGGGGGATGATAGCCCGAGTAAGGCTGGTCGGAATTACTGTAATGACCGGGAACACGTTTTGATTCGTACACACTTGCGCCCATCACAGCCCCGTTCCCTACGGTGAGTGCGGTGGTTTGCCACATGCCCTTTTGAACAAGCGGCAGCCATATAACTTGGACCCACGCCCCCCCCCCCCACCTCGGAACGTTTAGCTCGAGAGGACGAAGTTGTTCCGTTACCATGGCATCGGAGAAATAGAGAGCACTGCCAGTTGTTACAAGCGAGTGTCACTATTTTGTTTGAGGATTAGGCGAACGAGAGGAGTCAATAAAAGGACACTACATGAAATTAGATGCAATATGTCCTGCTTGAGGTTTATTCAGCACATGTTCATTAATAACTCTTTGGCATAGACATGTCTGTTAAAATCCACCAGATGCTTGGTCACCCTAGATCAGTCCCAAATCAACACCACGCTCATTACTAGCTGTGTCTCCAGCCATTTTCTTTCATTTAGCATGGATATTCCTCAATACATCCAAAGAGGTCACAGACGCATGGGCTGGGTTTGGTTACCACTGTACGTCATCTTCTTCCCCTTCTGATTCTAAATAGAGACACCCTGTTTCACATTGGTAGGTTAGTTGATCTGTTGTCTTCGTTGGTTACTGCTATTGGATAGATCTCTTTTACAAGTGAAACATTACATGCGTTGTTAGGGGGGAGATGTTGTGTGCTTTCACATCCATCTATTAACCTGCTTTTTTTACCCAAAAAGCCAAGTGTAGTAAGAGTGCTTCCTTCAGGGAGGGTTAGAATGATGCAGACAGAAGGTGAGTACTGTGCCAGGCCTGTGTCCCAAATGTCACTCTATTCCCTAAATGGTTCCCCATGTAAAAAATTAATGGTGTGCCCTATGTAGAGGGTAGGATGCAATTTTAGCTGTAGACACAGGGGGAATGGAGGAACGTGATGTGTTGGCCAACAACTAGTTTGGGACCCTCGGAAGTCCTTGAAATACCCTTAGTCCAATACGACACGGTATTCCCCATGTCGAGGCATATTTCTTTTGACCAGGCCCTAGTGACACCTGGTTAAATATAGTGCACTAAAAAGGGGGCCATGTGGAACGCTAATCTATACAAATGCTTTTGTTTAGTAGCAGAACCTTGGCTAATGCAGTCGATTGATTCATGAATTGATTTCATTGATGGCCTTCATGGTGAACTAGAGACTTCAATTTTAAACTAAATTAGAATTGGAATAGCTGTAGTTGGTTTTAATAGTTAAATGCAGACATTACCAAAGGCGTTCAATGACTAAACCTTTTTTCATGGCTGTCAGAAATAATTTACCAACTTAAGAACATTTGATTGTTTTTAAGCAAATTTACATCACAATGACCTATATATGATACATGAAACCTCTATTTAATGGGTTTACTCTTTTTATGGTGATTATATCAATTTAAATTAATATTCTCACCTTACATTTTTCAAATTCACACTGCAGCCCAGCTTTTGGGGAGTCATAGAGAAAAAACACCACCATTGTTCCATGCGTATCAGATGTTTGAAATTTAGTGTCAATATAGATTGGTGTAAAATACTGTACTTAGCTTTCAAAGTATTATTTTTAAATCAAGGATGGTCAGTAGTTGAGTAGTTTGTGGCTTCTTACGTTCATTGCATACCTCTGACCCTTGAACTTTGACCCTCAACCTAGCCAGTTCATTGATGTGCCGTGGAAGTCATTACACTGGCTCTCTCTTCATCCTCTGTTTACCCTCTCTCCGAGTCATCTCAATGGGCCCATCAGTCACAACTCTCTGACATCACTCTGTGACTCATCAGGCGTAATGCTCCTCCTGACCTCCACTGACCTTAGCACCAAGTCGAGCCTTTGCCTCCGTGACCTCCACGTATTTACTTACCGTCCTCTGCGCTGTGTGGAGCCCTACAGCCTATCCCGTCCCCACCTAATGCTCCTCCCAACCTCCTCCGACTCTCTGCGTTGTCCACCACCGCCCCAATAAGAGGTGGTCCTCTCTCCATCCCACCTCCTTAAGGGACCTGCCCATTGATATGCATTGGTTTTCTGCGGTTATGTCGGGGCGCTGGTGCTTTCCTGCAGGTCTGAGAGAGAGCGATGAGCTCTCAGCCCGTTCTGGTGGTCCAGTGGAGCAGCTAGGCACGGGCTCAGTGGTGTGTCTGAGTTTGACACGTTGAGTTGTTGAATTGTCCAGGTGCAAGAAGGTGAAAGCGCCGTATCTCTTGGGAAGGTGTTCTCCTCTAGTGTGTGTTTGTGAGAACATGCCCCCATGCACCCCGATATCAGGGGCCGAGGGCCCATCAGTACCCATCAACCACGTCCCAATGGAACTTTTACCCCGTTTTTATGGGATTCGGTCTGACATCACCTTTCGATTGGCAATGTGAAACTAAGCTGATTTACTGTGAACTTTGGGTTGCTGTGCTATAAAGCAGGGGTTATTGACCTCCTTTATAAGAGCTATAATGTAAGATCTTCCGCCAGCTACAGTCTGCCCTGAGGGATACAGTCAGGCATAAAGAGGGACGCCTCTTTCTGTCCTCAGGACCCCTCCAGGGCATAGTCCATTCGTGAAGAATTTCGATGTGGGAAACCGGGACAAGCATTAAGAAAATCTATTGAAACCCAAGTTCCCACTGTTGATGACATCCAGGCGGGTTTTAATCGCACCGTATGTGCTGCCAGTCATGGATTGGATGGCGCGAGTAACCTCCTGCCACCTCCCGTGTTAACCAGCCACCCCACTCTCGGCTCTATCTTTTAACAGAGTAGAGGCGAGGATGGTTTGGTCCATCTGATCACCGCTACAGCGGCAACGCGGTCCAGTGCAGCGTCACAGGCCAAACGCTGTGTTCAGCGGAGGAGTAGACAGAGGTGGGGAAGGGGTGAGCGCGTTCAGGAGGATAGGTGAGGCAGGGAGTGAGGCCGGCGGGGGGGGGGGGGGGGGGGGGGGGGGGGGGGGGGGGGGGGGGGGGGGGGGGGGGGGGGGGGGGGGGGGGGGGGGGGGGGGGGGGGGGGGGGGGGGGGGGGGGGGGGGGGGTGTTCGAGGGGTTGTGGGAGAGCGGGGAAAGAGGGCGAGATGCTCTAGTGCGTCCACCTGACAGCTGAGTGAGGGGGGAGGCACAGCGGCTACTCTACTCCGTGTAATTTGTTAGCAGCTCTATGATGCATGCAGGCATGACACCCAGGCTTGGTGAACAGACCGTGGCCCGGGGCCGAGGGGCCGGGGGGGCGGGCTGAGGGAGGGTGTTGAGGGGGAGAGAGGTCCGGGGGAGATTGCAGCGTTGTGGACAAATTACGTGTTTGTAATGAAAAAATTTCTCATATTAGAAAACATTCAGTTAATACAATTTTTTTTGGGGTGTTCATTTCTATAGTAACTGCAGAATGTGGTGCCTTTTTGGAGAGATTAAGATAATGTGAACGTTATAATTTATTAAGACCGCGTTGCTGGGGGGAGTTTAACTTTTACAGTCTTTGATAAACACAAAGATTTCCTGAAGGTTTTCTATATACATGCCATTTGAGATGTATACATATGTATGTATATGGTCAACTGAAGAAGTATTGACCCCCTTCATAAGTTTTAGCAAATGCAAAAAATAAGTAATTAGGGGCTGCAGTAAATTCTCATTTGAACATAACAATATATGTAAAAATAATAATGTCATGAAATTCTTATTTGGTGTCAGTCTCCAGGTACTGTATTGTTTGCTTTCACCTGTTCCCGCTTCTCTAGGGTATAAATGTTTTACACGCATGTAAAATCCTTTTGTCATCCATCCGCATGGGTAAAAACAAAAAGCTTTCAACTGAAAGGCGCCTGATAGTTGCTGTGGACATACACGGATCAGGTAAAGAATATAAAAGTTTGGCCAAAAAAAGGCCTTACTGAGCCCAACCCACAAATTACAGTGTCTCAATTCTTTGGAAGTAAAATTAGAATCATGTCATTTTTTGATAAGTTCATAATGTACTGCTTTGGCCATATGCACCCCATCTGTGACAAAAACGGGCTGTATACAGAAGCACATGATACCCATAACAAATATGGTGGTGGTTTGTTGATGCTGTTCTAGTAGTACCGGTCCAGGGGCTCTTGTTAAGAATTAGTGGTATAATGACTTCCACCAGGATATCTTGGCTGAGACCGGCCTGGTTGCATCTGCCAGGAGATTTAGATTTGGCCGTGGTTGGACCTTGTAGAGAGTGAACCTAAAAACATACAAAATCAACACAGAAATGTTTGCTGGACCAAGAAATCAAGGCCAGTTGAAAGTCCTGAGGAAAAGTCTTCAGTGGTGCCCCCACCTCCATCATTCTAATCCTGAGAAAACCTAAACTGAGTGTGTGAAACAGCTGCAGGTAGTGATTACTGATTAGATTCTGTACTGGTGTGTGAGGACATTATTGAAGCAGTGTATAATGACATGCACACACACACACACACACACATTACACACACAAGAACAGTGTATAATCAGAGAGAAGGCCTACAGTATAGCTTTCTACAATAGGCTGTAATTAACAAGGTAATTGGCCAGAGATCTGGAAGATTCCAGAGACTTCTTAGTTATTTGCATGTCATTTTGAAACAGGAGGTTTTGTTTTCTGTGTGCTTGGCATTCGCGCTGCCATGCGTTGTTCTGTTGAATTATTCGCGCTCGGCTTTCAACTAGTGGCTATCAAGACCTGCTGAAAGTTTGGCGTTGTCTAGGAAAGGGGTGTGCGATTTCGGGGTGCATGATTCTTTTCTTTGAGTTCAGCATGGCGGGAGAGTCTCTGTGTTGTTGAACGTATGTCCAGCTGTGCATGACCTGCCTGGGAGCTGCATGTATAGCACCACAAATCTGTTCTTGGTTTTAACATTTTGGCACAGGTTTGTCAATTCAGGTTCTTTTCTGTTTTATCGCTAAGACGTATTTATTGACCTTTCAGAACTGCAGTAGGCTTAGGTCAAGGTAGGTTGAAACAGTTAACACATCTTAAAAGTTAGTTGTCTTGAGATGTAAGAATCATAACCTGCCTTCTCAATGGTCCAGATTGACAGAACAGGAGTAATGAATAATCACACACACACACACACACACAGGGACCGCATACAGTTAATTTGAAAGTTCCTCTGCTGCATTGATTTGCTGTAACACAGATACCAGTAGGACAGCTAGCATATAGTAATGATGTCGTCTCACACACAGCATGTTGGGCAGATACAGTCACAACGTCTGACACAAACATGGACAAACACATGGGCACACACATGGGCACACACGCCAACACAGACACATGGGCACACACACACATGGACACACACACATGGACACACACACATGGACACACACACATGGACACACACATGGGCACACACGCCAACACAGACACAGTCAGAAGATGTTGTTGACACACCATTTATCTGTTATCCCCTCTCAGACTCTAAGACAAAACCATAGTCCTCGTAATGCGTCTCTGACAGACTTTGTCTCTTGTTTCCACAATATCTATTCAATGTGTTTCATAAGTGTTATTTTACTTGCAACAACGCAGTAATGAGTGTTCTAGTTTCCCCCATGGCTGGGTACTGTACATCAAAATATACCAAATACAGTACAAAGATTTATATCTGCCTTTTCCAATTATATTTTTTCAGACTAAGGTGTCGCCGTGGCACTTGTTTCCTTGACAACACAGCAGTTCACTGAGAGCCCCAATCTGAGAGGAAGTGGAAAAACTCTGGTTCATTTTTTTTGTTAGCTCCCAGCTGCCTCTCTTTGGGCTTACCTTTTAAGCCTACATCAGGGATTTATTTTGTGACCGTCTTAAATGGCATGGGTTGAAGTGGTGAAGTGTTCCCTTCAGGGGGCTATGAAATGGAGTTTGAAGGACCCCCCCCAATTGATGTCATAATAATGTTTGTTTATGTAATATCTATGGATATAAAGTACGTCAGGATAGCCGTCTAGCAGCAGACATTGGCCAAACTCATGAGGGCAATATTAAAGTAAAGTGTTACATCACCAACAAGTGTTATTTCTTTTCTCTTTTTATGTAGAGCTCCTTTTCATGACAAAAGAAAGGACTGCTTGGGGAAATTGATGGAGCATGAGCAGTGTTAATAATGTATATGGTTTTCAAAATTCAATCTCAGAATTGTGTGATGATGTCTTGTGGAAAGGGAAGAAAAAGCGTCACACTGAATGGAGTGTATATTTGACAGGCAACATGATTCCTTTTTCATGTAATTGATTTGCTTTGCCCTTTGTGTTTTTTTTCTCTCCTTCACGCAACTAGAGAAAAAAAAAAGAAACATGATAGATGAACCTGATGGAGTTCATTTCTCCCTCCCCAGAAACACCCCTCTCAAGCTATTCCCACACTGCAATCAATGTTGGTGTTTTCCCCTCTTTTTGCTCGAAGGATAATGAATGAGTGTAAATGTTTTAATGCTCTTTGATGTGCTGCTGTGGTTCATTATCAAAGAAGCAATTAAAATATCTTGTCTAGTGACAGAGGAGATATGAATAGGGGGTTAGGCATTTGATGTAAATGATCTGTGTAAACTAGAAAGCAACATGGATAGAGATATTATTTAATTAACCATGCTAAATACACCTCCACAAATGCTGAATCGGGCATGTTTATTTGTGCGTGTGTGCTTGTGCCTGCTTGGACTGTACTCACGCTCGTGTTTATTTGTGCAGATCATTATAACTGATGCTTTTATCTGACTATGACCTCCCTCTCGTAGGCCAAGGGAGACGTGTATGACAGCTCCCTGATTATTCGTTTACCACAGGCTGTAAATAGCAGCTAGTTCTGCCGGACATTAACTCAGAAGTCAACTGTGTGCGGGCAGAGGTCAAATGTTTCCCGGTGTGTTTATCAACACTTCAGCCTCGCTGTGATATATGGACCCCGGCCATAGGGATGGATGAACATGAATACAGTAAAGCGTTTATTTGTATTCCCTCCCAATTTCACTCAATTCCCTGTGGTCCAATTGTTGATAATGGCCTTGCTTATCGCATCAGACTACTAGCGGGCCAAGGAACGGTGAAGACTGGGACGTGTATCCTACACAGCACATCTGCCAAGCCGTTCCGCGCCTTAATACATGTTCATTCACTGGCAGTGCAGGCCACAACCAACCAGCTTTGAGCATTGTGCTCTTCTGGTTGTCGCCCCATGATAAGCTTGCAGAAACAACTGTAATAATGTTGTCGTGTATGTGGAAGACAATCCAGATGCAGCAGGTCAGGTATGCTTTTATAGATTTGTACTCCATTAAAACGTATCTATACACTACTGTGAAGTTTGGGGTATTAGAGGTGTATGTATTAGAAATACAGTGTAGACATTGTTAATGTTGTTAATGACTATTGTAGCACGTTGTTTGTAAATCTACATATGCATACCAAGGCCCATTATCAGCAACTACTGGTCCTGGGTTCAAATTGCACGTTGTGTTTGTCAATCCAATTTAGGCATTTTAATTGATCATTACTCTTTTGCAGTTTTGTTAGCACAGCCCAAAACTGTGCTAATTAAAGAAGCAAACTAAAGTACGGTGCAAACTGGCTCTAACCAGAATAGAAAGAGGAGTGGGAGCCCCCGGTGCACAACCGATCAAAAGGACAAACATATTTGAGAAAACAGACGCCTCACAGGTCCTCAACTGGCATCTTCATTTAATAGTACCCACGACACACCAGTCTCAAAGTTGTGGTAGCTGCTTGATGGTATTAAATGAACCCTTTTGAACGGCAGTGTAAATATTTTGGGTAGAATTCCCAACACGTTTTTAACCTTTAGAACAGCCACTCTTTTTAATAACTATTTCATTGTTTATGAGTGTATAATCAGTAGAATGACTTCCATACCCCAGTTAGTCAAGTGAATGGTTAAGCAGAGCTCCTTTTTAGCTCAACTTGGCCACTTTTACCACCAATGGCCAACAACAGCACACTGCATCCTTAAATTGTAGGCCTTTCTGTAAAAACCCACTGGGAAAATGCTGGATAAATGTACTAAGGCAACTCTGATCATAATTGAAAGCATTTTGACATCAGTGTAACATCTGCCCAGTCAAAAGCAGTATTCAAAGAGCTGTTCAATGCTGCCTTGGTGGAGGAGGAGATCCTCCCAGCTAGAGTGCTTGATGAGAAGGTTTCTCCCTTAGATGTGAAACAGATAGTTAGAACTAAAGTCGGGGCAATAAAAACTAGAGTTTCAGCAAAAGCAAACGGGAAGAGTATGAAAAAAGAAAATGCATTATAAATGACAGTTTGAGCATAGGTAAAGGCCATTCGCTAAAAATTGTGTATGTAGAATCCATGTGCCCACTTCTTTGAATTCTATGTTTTCCAGCAGTCTAGCTAAAACAATATGGTCGTTATTACAGTCCAACTAAATGACTGTACATTTGATAGATTAACAATATAGGCAGCATGTTAATTGGCAACCGACTTTCTGGAAAGCATGGAGCATAAACCTTTTTTACAATAGCGATGTAACACTTGTGCATTTATAAATACATACTGAGTAAATCTGAATTTACACTCCAGGCATGCATTATCTGAATGTTATCCTAAATTGACATGCGTTTCTTTGTTAAAAATAAAACCAAATACATTTTCACAACAGTTTCATGTTCCAACTTGAAAGGAACTCTGAGAGAGCCAGACAGAGAGAAACTGATGATTGGGAAAAGAGAATGTTTGGATAAATACATTGTTCTCGGTGTAGAGATAATTATCGTATGCTCTCTGTGAAAACCTGTGTTTAGGATGGCTGTCACACATCACCCATGTCAAAGAAAATATATATGTATCTATATGCGAGACAGGGCTGGGTTCATTTAGGAAGAGCATTGGATTGCATGCTTTGTGGGATTACATCAAATTGTATAACAAAACATGTTAACTGTAGTTACCTACACTATGGATAAATGCAGGGATTGGGTGAATAATGATGGCCTAGCTTTCCAAATGATCACATTTTGCTTGCATGGCTGGCAAACATTAGCTGTATCTGTAGATACTCAAGTGACTCACCAACATCTCATTCCACTGAGTATTCCTACAGTAACACTTTAAAATGAGCGTGCATAGAGCAACAAGGTGCCTGTATATGGTATAGGCCCTGCCCACCCTGGAACACACACTTTAACCACTCTATTTAGTTCCTGTGACACTTTGACAATAAATATGGCGGGCCGTCATGGAGTCTACAAGACTTATGACTGTCTCTTGCGTAACTTCTGGCCTCGTTCTAAACAGGATGTCGGTGCCCACTTAAACCCTGTCAGGTTTTATCAAAAGAGTGCCGGTTGCACTTATACAGCCTATACCTGCTTTTGACAAACCTTTCAGTAGGGTTTTGATGGACTGCGTGAGTCCTTTGCCAAAAGTGAAGATCGCTAAGCACTCTTAACCGTCATTTCTAACGCTGCTCTTCTCCATGAGACCAACTAAACCACAGCTCACAGTGTTCTTAACGACCATTCTGAAATAATTACCCAGGTTCTCATTTTATGTAAAACATCTTTCGTTCAGTGCAGGGGATAGCCTTTGTTTTTAACCTTTGTCTTGATTCACCCACTTCATCGAATCCAGTTTTATCTCAGTAAATACAAATGCTACTGTACACACCCTAGCTTTAGCTGTGGCTGAAGGTCCCTGACACTTCAAGCTGATTTCTCTCACTGGTTTTGTGTTGATTATAGCCATTTCTGTTGATGTTCTTTTGCCCACTTGGGGAATATATCGATACATGTTTATTACATACGTGTTTTATTCGTTTTTCCAGTAGTTATCACTGTGTCGGACAGATATCCCCTTGCCTGGTCCTCTATCTTGTTTTCTGGAGAATACGTAGTTCTGCCGTAATTCTCAAAAAGGTCAACATTAGTTTTGTTCCGGTAAATGCTTGTGAAAGTCTGAAAACAGCCTTCTACCCTGTGCTAGGGGCCTCAACCAGAACGACCCCCACTGACCCCTCCACCCACTTACCTTAATGCGTTACGTTATTGCACTTCTTTGGACTACTGTCAAGAGCATTGCACTATACGAATCTTATATGGTAAATGTTTTGCATACTTTCTATTTACTGTGTCATTTTAATTTTTACTTGATGCGTTATTTTATCTACTTACTGTGTTTTTACCACGTACTATGTTTACTGTCATGCACCAACATACGCCATAGCAGGTAAACCTACCTGGCATTAAAGCTGATTCTGATTCTTCTGACATTAAAAGGGGCCTTTGGAATATACATAATGGCAGTTCTTCACTTTCTGTTGTACTTTTGTATTTCCCGTTCAGTATAACTACTCGCCTGTAGGTAACATTTTATAACAGCTTTGATCCTTTCTTTCTCCCTTTTTTTCCCACCAAAACATTCATTCCATTTTACAGTAGCAATATGAACTAGTGAACAGCTTGAAGGGTTGGGGGGGGGCCCAGTAATTACCATAGTTATGTCAGGCGTGGCTGAGCAATGTAGCCTGGGGAAGGAAAAGGGCCGGGGTACGATGATGGCACCAAATTAATGGAGAATTGGAAATGAATCAATAGCTAATGAAAATGTGTGTTCAGTCTATTACTGCTTTTATGATAGCTCCTGCCTCGGGGGGGAGGGGGTGGGGGAGGTGCTTTGTCACCCAGCAGGTTGGCTGTCTCTCCTCCCCTCTTTATCTCTCTAGTTCTGTCTCTCACTACCACTCTTTGGCCCCCTTTTTCTTCGCTCCCTCTCTCTCTGTGTCTCTCTCGCTCCCTCTCTCACACACACATACACACACACACACACACACACACAAAGAGATGAGTGATGTGGAAAGCCTTCATCTCTCATTTGCATTTTTCAGTCTAGGGGTAACTGGTGTTCGTATCTGTACAACTGTACATTCTGTGTGAACACTGTAATACAAATGTGTGTTTGACTGCCGAGCTTAGAACAAAGAAAGAGGAAACCTTGTGAAGGGAGACTCAGTCCTTGTGTACATGTGTCCATGCCCCCCTCAAGATACTGGCCATTTTGTCTCCCTTACCAGCTGTGTCCCAAATGGCCCTATGCCCTTTGAAGTGCACTACTCCGGAGGGCTCTGGTGCACTATGTAGGTATTGTATGTTGCTATTTACAACACATCATGTTCCTCGCTGGCACATGCAACCCTGTCCTGAGGTGTCTGATTGCCTGTGACAGGGTGGTGTGGGTGTAGCTAGTACTGCTAACAGGCCAGATCTGTCCCCATTACACCCTGCTGACCCGGGGGCCTGTTCCTCAAGCTAGGTCTGGAGTCATTTATGTTTTGTCCCTTTAATCAGTCTTGAGGTATTTTTAGGAACGTCAGAAGCGCTGATTTAAATCCATATGTTCTGTCATGGATACAGTGTGCTGATGTGAAGTTGGTGACATGGAGAAGGATTATTTGACAACAGAGGTTTGGATTTATTTCCCTATGGCAGCGCGTGTGAGTGTGAGGAAACAAGAAAACAATACCCAACTAATGTCAGCATCAAAGCAAAGTGGATTTCCATAAATACAGAGATTCCTAGCATTGGCTGGGGTAAGTTGAGTGTTTGAATCAACCTGACTGCATTTATCAGAATGTGAGAAAACAAGCTATAACATTAGCTAAAAAAATATGCAGAGACAACAGTCATCATAGCAGTGACTAAGTGTTTCTTTATATTAATCACAAGGTAAGAAAATTAAGTTTTAATGTTTTCTTTTAACATCTATTTCTATTGAGGTGAACACTTTTCACCTATACTTTTACCCTCAGTATAGGCTTTCATCACATCAGAGGTCATGTGCCAAGAAACCTAAGTCATAACTTTTGTTATGTAATGTAAGGTTTATTTAAAATCAGTTGATATCACGGAATGCCCAACATCTTGAATGATATGTAAGTGAAGTTATTTGATACCATAGAAGAGTAAAATATGTCTCATCTTACCTGATGCTCATCTTACCTGAGTTCTACTGTATTTGTAATATTCTGCAGGGGCTCATCTCTTACGTCAGAGAGTCATTCAACATTGCAATCTTCTAATCAGAGACATATTTAGCCCTGAGACATCAGTTGGGTGCAATTGAGTGCAATTGGTAACTTATGGAGACCCATCAGTCTCCATAAGTTTAATATCTCTGCTCAATAGTTTTCACAACTGTAAAGCCGAGTTTGCTGTATAATTACAGCCTAAAGTCTGCGACTGTAGTCAGAGAAAGCAGTGGGTTGTGCTAGACAGACACAGCTGTTTCATTCCCCAGCTTGAGACCGCTTATGGACACTAATCATCTGTTGAATTGGTATTCTGGTCGGCTTGGAAGACGAACCAAAGGAGTCAAGGTTCCTGAGGGTCAACAGCCAGTCCCCCTCTGGGAACCAATGATCCATGTGCCCTGATGTGCTATTCCATGGGGAAGGTAAAACGGATGCACCAAGAGGGATGGCAACTGGTCAGGGGCAGCTGCCGCCGCCTTATCTCGGCACAGAAACCTGCATTCTTCACCCAGGCACAGTGAGACTCAAAATGCAATGTTCTTCACCCAGGCACAGAGAGACTCAGAATGCAATGTTCTTCACCAAAGCACAGAGAGACTCAGAATGCAATGTTCTTCACCCAGGCACAGAGAGACTCAGAATGCAATGTTCTTTACCCAGGCTCCGAGAGAGAGGCTCAGAATGCAATGTTCTTCACCCAGGCACAGAGAGAGAGAGAGGCTCAGAATGCAATGTTCTTCACCCAGGCACAGAGAGAGATGATCAGAATGCAATGTTTTTTTTTACAGAGGCACTGAGAGGCTCCGACTGCAATGTTCCTCACCCAGGCACATAGAGAGGCTCAGAATACGATGCTTCTCACCCAGCTTTAGTCACCAAGCAGGTGGCCTCACATTCCAAATACAACCAATTAATCCACTCAGTTGACAAATAAGCAGGCTGACTAATAGCACGACTGCCAGAGGCTTATGTTTCACCAACAGGACCTGTTTCATATTGCAGATTTGAAGGCAGAAAAGAGGGGGAAAGAGGGAGAAGGGGGAGGGGGGCGAGGAGCAGAGGAGAGAGGGCAAAGCCATGAAAGTGTTCAGCATGGCAAGATGCTGTAGGATGCTTAAGCAGAGTTTGTGCCGTCAGCGGTTTCATGTATCCTGCTATTGGCATGTTGTTCTGTCTGTCTGAGGATACTAAGTGAGTGACACATTCAGGTTGTTTTATTTTTCTCAGTTGTCTGTCTATTCGTCCTGGTTACATTTTTAAACCATAAAGCCCAAGATGGGCACACGGCAAGGATTACCAACACCAGTTATTATGTTTCAAACCTGAAATCAGTGGTCTAAAATGATTCTGGGAATAAAGGCATTTGTTACCCGCCGGCCCCTGGAAGCGGTGTGCGGAAATTAAGATAATTCTATGCCCCCACCGAAGCCAACCGCTAGCTCTCCGTCTCAGTGGTCATCATGCTCGTCATTATTACCGTACATTATTACTGTAACATTATCATTATGGGCTGCACAAGCACCACCGCCATCATTACTGCTAATATACATCCGTCATCATTATAGCCCTTTATTGTGATGTTTAAAGAAATAGTGGGAGGTATTTCTGCATTGGACTCATTTGTTAATTAATGTTCACTTATCGGTAGGTTCTTAAAAGTTTGGAATGGTTTTGTTTTGAACAGTGACAGCAGTTGCTATGTTTTCAGGGTATTCGTCACACTGCTATCGTTACATTATTCATACTACATGACTTTGGAACATTGTGTTACATTACATTCTAGTCTGTATAACACGATGCATTATTCCCATACCAGGCTGCTAGCCTTACTAGATGGCTTATTTATGTAGCTATGTAGCTTCAGGAGAAAAAAAAAACCCTGTCTGTTCCACAAAGTTATCCAGCCACCAGATAGGTCCCAAAGGCAACCTATTCTCTTTGTTGTGCATGGCTTTTAAAGCAAAGCAGTGCACTATGAAGGGAACGTGGTGCCATTTGGGGCGCGGACACTGTGGGTCTAGTCAATGATTTATTGGTGTGTGTCTATTGGTGCTCTGTTCCCTCCAGGTAGTCGTTCCATTGATGCTAAAGCCAGGGACGTGCTGTAGAGGGTGTGTGTTTTTCCTTCAGTCAGGGTGCAGCCAAAGACAGTCAGTGATGTTCCCTAATGGTTAGTGACACTCTGGCTCACTGGTAATGATCACCTTTGGGGCTTTCCTGTGTGTTTGTCTCAATGACAGCCGTTCCGTGCAGACAAATCAATAACTCCCTCGGAGTGACACACACTCGCGCTAACACACACACCCACACACACACACACGCATCATCAATATCCCCCCTCTTGAGTGCTTGGCTGGCTGGTCCTTCATCTCTTGTTTCCTGTTTGATTTGGATGAGCGACTTTAAATTTGCCCCTCAAGACCACTTTTTATCAGTCGTCTTAGCATTATAGTCAGGGTCTCATCGCGATGTGTGTGTGTGTGTGTGTGTGTGTATGTGTGTGTGTGTCTTTGTTCGTGGCTGTTGTTTTCCAAGTTGCTAACTTTAAGATGTATGATTCATTGTAATCAAGGTCTACATTAGTGCAGTGAATAAGACAGAGAGGAGTGTATTAATACTAATTCTCCCAACCCCCTCTCTTCTAAACCCACACCACCGTGCATCTCCAGGGACATGCTTGTGGGGGTGCTTTATTCTACTTTTAATCACTTTAACTTACCAGTTATTTCGAAAGGCAACTGAAAGTAAATTTGCATATATCGCTGTACCATTAGATTACTGTCATTGTAATTATATCAGAATTAAACTAGTAAGTGAATTTTGCAATATTAAACGAGTACAATGAACCGATTTGCTCCGACTTTTATGTACTGCTAGCTAAAAACCTATTGATGTTAAATGTTATTGTGTGTATTGGAATATTATTTGTAAACTGAGAACAGCAGACAGATATACATTTTAAAATCATATGAAGACAACCTGCTGCCTTGTGAAAGGGAATTTTGCAGATTCGATTGACCAATTAGCTAGGATTGTAGCTTCAATTAGTGGTTCCTTTCAGGAGCCAAACAGAACAGGGCGACTTAAGGTTAGTGCACTTCCTCAACTTAAGGTCAGTGCACTTCTTCAACTTAAGGCCAATTAAATGGTGACAAACTACAGTAAAGAAAGGAATATGTTTACATTTGGATCACACAACAGTCCTCTTTGATCAAGAATTTCCCTTCTGTTTTTCCTTAATTAGGCTTATGGAATTACAATTGCACATTAAGAAAAACTACTTGGGAGTAGCTACATGGCTCATTAGGGAATATGCCTCTTCTAAGACCTATGAGAAGTGCTATTAGTAAAGTGAAGGACTGAAGTGGCGAGCAGGATTTAGTCACGGGACTTGGCGTGCGGGACACTGGACATGGACTTCTGATAACTGAACTAGGCATCTAACTGGCATGTGATGTTGTTGAACCTCTTGTAAATGGCCATGATGTGACATAGTTCATTAGACGTTATTGGAGGGAACGACTACTCTATGTAGTGCTGAGCATTAAATCAGATTGTACAGATTGTATTATATTGTAACTTACATTTTTTGTCATTTACCAGACACTAATCCATTTAGTAATCCAGTCAGAGTAACGTCTGTACACAGTCACAGCATTCTATTAGCTCAGGCAGTGAACACAACCATATATTACAGCATGTAGATCATTCTGCACAAAAGCTGCTATCAGCACAATCAGTGCCTGGAAGAGGAAAAGAAACATGTAGTGATGCTGTTGTTTTTTGTGGTTTCTAGTCAGACTAACAGGACCATGTCTGATTACACCCCCTGCCAAGTGGGTTCAGTGCTAGGATCGACGAACATGAAGAATACATGTGGGAGCTTCAATCGATTACAGGAGAGCACAGAAAGTCAGAGGGAGGGAAGAAAGGTTTTACAGAGAAATGGACAGGGAGGAAGGGATGGAGGTGGAGAGGGAGGCGGGTGAGGGAGGGAGGTTGTGCAAGGGAGTGAAAGAGAGGCGACGCAAAAGAGGAGGCAGATACATGGGAGAAAGGGAGGAAGGGGGAGAATGAGAAGAGGGAGACAGATGGAGGAGGAGGAGAGAGCTGAAGGAAAGGAGAAGAGTGATAGGACAAAGGGAGGGACTAATGGGGAGGGATGGCAAGAGGAAGGGAAAGAGGAAGAGGAGGGAGGGAGGGAGGTTGGTAGACAGTCTAGTGTCTCTCCAAAAGGCAAACACATTTAATTGGTGACATTCAAGCATACTCAACACACAAACTCACACTAGTAATAGATGACCCTGTAATCTTGCCCCCCCACCAAAAAGAAAATAGAGGATGAAAGAAAAGAGAGAGAAGTGTTTCATGTTATAAATCACAGTCATTTGTTATGATTTCTTAAAGACAAATATGACAGGCTGGAATTACTTTGAGGCTGTCAAAGGCAGTAACTTGCAAATGCCATAAAGTGCATGTATAAATCTACAGTCTGAGATTCACTCAATCTGGCAGTCAGTGTGTGTGTTTGCGAGAGAAAAGCCATTGAAGAGGTTCTTGTATATGAGGTCCTGTGTTCTCTGGATCAAGTTTTTTTCAGTTTGTTTCTTCCATGTTCTCTAGTCATGCCTTCCTCAATCCTGACCAGTCTCCCATGTCTTCCCCGCTGCTAAGAAGCATCCCCATAGCATGATGTTTCCACCACTAGGCTTAACTTTAGGGATGGCGATGAGCAGTAACTTGTTTTTGATCATTTTGATGGTGTTGAATTGAGGATTTGTGTGTTTGACACCATAAATGTTGATATTGATTTCACAATAATTGTTCTCATTAGCAGTATTGATAATGGATGAAAGTTCAGATTGATGGATTCCCTATGCGTGCTATATGATGTCAATGTTCAAGTAGCTACTATAAAATAAGTATACTGTATACTTCAGTGTCACTTGATAAGCAGGGTATCGTAATGTATTGTTAAACAGTTTTTGATGTGCTGTCAATGTCTTTACCAGAACATAGAGCTTTAACAGTAGGGTTCACATCATAGATTCTCCTTCCACTGACGGACAGAAAAGCTGCCAGAAAATATGACTTTGTAATTCAGAGTGCAGCGTCAGAGTTTTCCACTTTCGTCTTCTGTCCAAATCCCACTATTTCAGGAGATTAACCCCCGCATGCGATAACTGTTAAACTTCTTTTCCCCTCCAATTTTCTGGGAGCCAACTCTAGAAGCCATAGCCGCATGTAAGATAAAAAATGATCACCTAATTCACTCAAGCACAAAATACAATTCCGAGAAGCAGAGCGCGAGTGGTGAGACTGTGGGTAGTGTTGGTACATCCAGGAGGAGAGGCCTCTGGCTTCCCTGTTGGACCAATTGTTCAATCGATGGCTATTAAACAAACCATTCATTCAGACAAACCTGCGCAGAGCTAATAGGCCACACCGCATACTAGTGATTATCTGGGGTGGTGATTCTGTTCTTATTTTACAGGATTAGGCTTAATGTGCTGTATCAATGCATTGCCCTCTACTGTAGCAGCTCGGAGAGAGCTTCTGAAATGAGCAGGATTCAAAGCGTGCATGTGTGCCCATGTCAGCTGTGTTACACCACTTCTCCACGTAGGCACTTAAAAATCGAACCCAAACATCACAAATGACAGACGCACACGTTTTGTTTTTTCCATGAAGAAAATGTATTGGTGCGACCAGGATGGGCGCACACACACACACACACACACACTCATTACCTCCCCATTTGAATAATACATGTGAACAAACAGCGTATGACTAATTAATGTCCGCTGATAGCACAACAAAGGTTTCCTTCGGGCAACTGTGTCACATTAACAAGCTCATCGGTTACGCCACAGCCGGTCGCAGAGGTGAGACTTAGGCGGAAGGAGACGGTTTGAGGCGAGGAGGTGAACGCGTGGGCTAGACCGCCCGTTCACCTCCTCCTGACATCTTATCTAATGTCATAGCGACTGGCCATGCCAAAGTAAACGAGGCACTGGATGGTGTTGGGATCCTTTTTCCAAAATAAATAAACACTCCATCTTGTTGGCTGAGCCTGGTCGTTGCCTGCTCCCCACATCGTGGACTTGACTGTGTGCCACGGCGCTGTCGGCTGCATTGCTGTGATAATGGGAGGGAACATCTGAGAATGGGAGAGAGCGAGGCGGGAGGGGTCTGTTCTGGCCCCCACATCAGCATATTAGTCAATAATGTCTGTTCGGTTTTTAAATGTCATCACCGAACTGGCTGCCTCTCGCTAATGACCTCGGTTTATGTAACGTGACATTGTTATCCTGTATCTCTGTGCATTTTGTCATGTGCTGCGGAAACATTGGCACGACACTGGTAATTAGTTGTTAAGGAGAGAGATTATAGTACCTCGTACAGAGAGTATAGTAGATGTGTTCAAACGGTGTATTTACGAATAAGAGAGTAATTCTTTCTGAATTGCTCCATTGAGATGACAGTGTTTGCTGTTGATACTATAGAAAGGTCTGCAACCACTCTAGCGTATCCATAACCTAGTCAGACAGACTTATGAAAGTATACCAGGCAAGTGTTAGTGTTTATAGAACAAGAGGCCTGGCCAGTGTTAGTGTTAATAGAACAAGAAGCCTGGCCAGTGTTTTTGTTAACAGAACACAAGGCATCGCCAGTGTTAGTGTTAATAGAACACAATTGCCTTGCCAGTGTTAGTTTTAATACAATATGAGGGCTGGCCAGTGTTCGTGCTAATAAAATACAAGGCCTGGTCAGTGTTAGTGTTAATACAACATGAGGCCAGGCAAGTGTTAGTGTTAATACAGTATGAGGGCTGCCGAGTGTAAGTCTTAATACAATATAAGGGCTGGTCAGTGATAGTGTTAATACAACATGAGGCCAGGCAAGTCTTAGTGTTAATACAGTATGAGGGCTGCCCATCGTAAGTCTTAATACAATATAAGGGCTGGTCAGTGATAGTGTTAATACAACCTGAGGCCAGGCAAGTCTTAGTGTTAATACATTACAAGTGAAAGTGGTAATACAATGCAAGGCCAGGCCATTGGTCATGTCAATACATTACGATTGACAAAGAGAACATCATGTTTTTGACAGAATACTAAAAACCTTCAGCAAAAGTTGGGTCCTCTACCTTCTTCTGAACAGGTGACTACTGTAGATCTACTGCTGTAATCGTTGGGTCCTCTCCCCTCCTCTACCTTCCTCTGAACAGGTGACTATTGTAGATCTACTGCTGTAATCGTTGGGTCCTCTCCCCTCCTCTACCTTTCTCTGAACAGGTGACTACTATAGATCTACTGCTGTCGGCTCAAATCCCATTTCCATGGTTCCCTGCTGCTCTGAAAATGCTTGTGCTGGTGGGAGAGGATTTCTCTCTTCTCTCCTCTCTGCTGTTTTATTCATGGGGACTCCGGGTTCATTTGCCAACTCCTCGGTTGTAGATTTAAGAAGACAAACAGCTTGGTAAATCCTTGCAGAACAGCGTTCAGACTAAATGACATTTTTCTTCGCCGCCTCTCTAATCGTAAAGAAAACGCTGGTGAAGGATCAGTACTTAAACCTTTTGTCTCAAGGCAAACCTTGTATCGCTACTCCATATCACAGAGGGAACCCTTTGAAGTGTGTGTCGTCTTTGGGCGGCCCCTCAAGGAACCCTAGACACACACAAACACGCAAGTTACAACCCTTCACACAAACACGTGCCCTTTCACAGTCGGTTAACAGTGGGATGACATTAAACAACATGCGCTGGGTCTATTTCTCCGCAGATAGACAGGCTAGTCCGCAAAACACACAAACGCAAGCACACTTTGTAAGACGAATCCTACCTTGGCACACACTTGGTAGAGACTTGGAGAGAAGTATTAGATCGAAGACCATTAGCTTTGCAGGAGAGGAATCGAAAGGGCAGTATGTGTTTGGGGGATTTTGCTCTTCCACTCATTCACCCTGAGCGTTTACGTGGTTTTTGAAGGGTTGAAGGGGTAAACGTTTCATGGAGCACAAAAAAATAGATATCACTCTCAGCCGCGTAATAATGGTAAAAGCCAGGCTTTATGTGCCTGTTCCCCAGGCGTAGATAATCCTCTCCTCCTGCATCTGTTGTCTCTTAGCACATGTTCATGTATATTTATTTCTGACTCACTCCCAGAACACAAGTTTCCTGTCAGTGTTGGTGGGCGCTCTAAACCGATACTGAATCACAGTCACGCCTGAAAAACACCAAATAAAGAAGTTGGAGAAGGTAGATAGGCAAACGGGTTGACATGCCTGTCAGTTCCCAGCTGTTACAAAGCCTGTGTACTCAGGTGTGTTTGTAGGGAAAAACACTGAGAGGTTACATGGCTCTAGCTTTAACTGGCTCCATTCATCCATTCATCACTCTGTCATTTAATGAGATCACCCTGCTCATCAAGGTTCATTTGCTGTGCAGAGACAAACTAGATTTAATTAGCACACCACTGAAAGGCTTATGACTCTGCTTCTGCTTCTAAAATAATGAAACATTTAAATCTAACCATCAATTTCTAATTAGCCTGTTGTTTTTTTTTTTATAGGCATAAAGTTTAGCAAATGACAAACAAATGTTTTGCCAATTACGCATTCTCGATCAAGCAGGCTATTTGTTACTTTTTTTGTGGGTTGGTTTGCTTGTCTGTTTCTGGCTCTTTTAATTTCCTCCTGAGGATGTGTCTGTAGCAGTACAACTGGAGCCCTGTGTAGAGTTTGGCGAGTCTGGCATTAAGTGAATACTCCCTGTTGTCTACGAATGGCAACACAGTCGCACCTTCAGCCAGTTTGAATTAGTGATGGCCATGGCACTGGATTCTGTAGGGGGCAGATGGCAAGACAGAATACATACTGAGCTGACTCAATGCATACCAATCAGTGAAATGGGACTGTGATTATATAACGATATATAGCATATGATATCAGTTAATGTTATTCTAGAATCTTTCGGTAAAAAACACAAGAACAAAAATATATGAACTAAACATGTGTGTCACCAATGAAATTCAACTTTTGACACACTAACAAAGTACTGTATCGATCGTCTACAGGCAGAGACAGACTGGCCAGAGGGCAGTTCTACTAAAGGCCATGTTTAGTCCCTGCAACAGTGTTTATTGTAATACCTCCGCTATAAACTCTAGAAAACTGTGACAGAATATAATTCAAAGACTTTGGAAATGTTGCATCATTACAACAAATTTGACATCCTTAGGAAGCAGGTGAATGTGACTTTATTAACGGATAAACACTGAGTCAGAGGCCATCTATTCCCTCCATCCCCATCGAATCCAGCAGCCGTTTGGCAGTATTTCCCCAACCCTGACCTTTTCATAGACAGCATTGTAAATCCACATCAATATTTATAAGCACATAATTAAGTAGAACAATGTTTAATATTCCACTAGATGATTCATGCCTTTCCATCGTGCCTTTTACTTTAATTGGCCAACATGCATGTTAGTGTCGGACGGATGGATGCAGACACAACGTTGGGCTGTCGCACTCACCTCGGTCCCTATCGCACTGAACATCTGTTCCTCACTCTGTCTGTATGTCAACACACTCCGTAGTAATCTCTCTTGCCCACATCTCTATGTGTCAGTGTCTCTTTATTCATAAATCAACATCTCTACCTCTTCCTCTCTGTCTGTATGTCAACACACTCCATAGTAATCTCTCTTGCCCACATCTCTATGTGCCAGTGTCTCTTTATTCATAAATCAACATCTCTACCTCTTCCTCTCTGTCTGTATGTCAACACACTCCATAGTAATCTCTCTTGCCCACATCTCTATGTGCCAGTGTCTCTTTATTCATAAATCAACATCTCTACCTCTTCCTCTCTGTCTGTATGTCAACACACTATTTAGTAATCTCTCTTGCCCACGTCTCTGTGTCTCAGTGCTTCTTTATTCATAAATCAACATTTAAACCTCTCCCTCACTTTCTTACTTTGTCTTCCTCTCTTTTCCTCACTCTCTTCCTCTTTTCCCCCACTCTCTTCCTCTTTTCCCTCACTCTTTTCCTCTTTTCCCTCACTCTCTTCCCCTTTTCTGCCTCTTTCCCTCACTCTCTTCCTCTCTTTCCCTCACTCTCTGCCTCTTTTTCCCTCTCTCTCTGCCTCTCTTTGCCTCACTCCATCCATCGGTCACTCATTCTCTCTCTCACTCTCTGGGGGACACACGTTTAGCTGCCGTTAAAGTGATATGTATTAATACGGCTCTCCGTGTCAATGCCAGCATTGCGACTATCTAATTTCTCCTGTTGTGAAAATAGCAGAAATATATCGGACACACCCCTTTACCGACACCGCTACAGTGATTTCCTGTTGCATTGGGAAAATGGAGCCCTTTCTCTCTGGCTGAGCAACACGTGGCAGGTGGAGAGAGAGAGCACACTGAGCCTATTTCCCCCTAGCGTGCCTGTAGCTGGGAACAACATCAATTACCTCTGTGATTGGATGACGTTAGTGAAACTCGTAGGGTGTCTTTTCAATTGAGATGAATGTTGCCGAGTGTTCCCAGTAGACTTTGTGATGTGTGGTTTTCTTTGTTTTGTGTTTACGCTCCACCATATGTAATTATAGCCTGCATCCTCACTTAAAATTACAGCCTGCATCTCCCACTGTCTCTTCCTGAATTTTGACTGATGTCATGACAGCAATACTGTACTTGTGTTGAAATATATTATCGCAGTAGATATAGGTTTTTTTTACACATTGGTCCATCCCTGCAATTGGCAATGCAGTGTAAGAACTTCCTGGGAGCGTTGTTTGATTCTGTCATGGTCAGGACCCAAACGTGTGTATCCCCCCCCCAAAAAAAATCAGGAAGGTATAAGGCAAAAACTATTTTGAATGTCTCAACCCAGAGCTGTTGTACGCATGTGGAGTGTACTACATCCCCTTTATGTCAGGGTAGTTTGTAGGTAGCCGTGGCATGGCGTTGTGGGCCACTGTGAGGTTTTGACCCACATCGGGCAAAGCACCACATGTTAATGCACATGTAATCCCCTTCCCAGTGAACCAGGATGATCCCTTAGACAGGCCCTGCCAACACTGCTGTTCAGCTCCGTTTAGCTCACACAGTTGGAGCCTCCACTGGGCCAGGATGCACACTCAATCTGTTTCTTCTTTTGTTTCTTGTACCATAGTTTCACAGCTGTAATTAATTATACGCGTTCCTCTTTCTTGCTCTGTCTTTCTCTCTCCGTTGCTTTCTTGGAATCTCTCATCTGGCATGTTTCTTTTGCTTACTTCTTTTAACATAGTGGTGGCTGCTGAGTGGAGGTATATCGCGCCACGGTCTAGATTCAAGCCTTGACTGTGTCCATGTCTGACGACTGGCTCCGTGGGCGATGCCGATCACCCAGGGGGCAGAGAAGCCTGGCGTCGTTGTACCGGTGTGCCTCCCCCAAGTGGCTCTGGCTTCTGCAAAGCTCACCGAGGTCATCCGGTGAATCAGCGTGCCGTCATTTTGAAATCAGATGGGCGTGGTGGTCAATAGGCAAAAGCTTGCAGCAATGTTTAACTTTGCTGAAGTCCTATGGTTGTTCTTCAATTAGACAAGACGAGTGCATTGATGGCTCTTTTAACAAGACAAAATGAGTAGTAGGTGGCTGTTTCATTCTTCCTTTTTTTTTTTTTACATTGTGAGATATTCGAACAGTCGACACAATCACCAAAGCTTGTGAAAGTCAAGTCTTTTAAGCCTCAAACCCTTGTTGACATGAAGGGGAATGAGTCAAGGCCAGGTCATTTTGGGATAAGCAGGTGTTACACCCATAATGCCTAAACACACTGACACATAAAAATAATATTATTCTGTCATACACAAATGAGTTTTAAGTGGCAGGGGATTGCACCTGAGGTCAGAAGACAGTGTCATGTAAATGCCAGCAGTTCAGGCAAACCATGCAAGGATTAGCTAGTCAAGGCAATTAGTGCAAGTACAAGTTATGTTTGTTATGTGATTGTGCTTCGCTAGTATGCAAGTAATAGCAGAACACTGACCGAGCTACTCTTGGTGGAGAGGAAAGTGTCACTGCTCCAGGGAATGGGAGGGCACATGGAACATGGCAGATGACCAGTCCTTCAATGGCCACTAGACAGTGTGCCGTGGACAGATGGCATAGATAACCAAACCGATAACAGTAGGAAGTAAGACCTACCTCTTGTCTCTGTCTGGACACATTCATTGGCACCGAGAAAAAAGAAAGAACACGTTTTACTTAAATAAGACTGAAAATGGCTGAAAATACTGTTCTAATCACTGTATTGACAATCGTCCCCTCTAAAGGGACTGGACCTTATGGTTTCTTAATGTGTCCCCGAAATGACCTGCCCCCCTCGGAACCTACACCCTGGCACTAGCAGCATCATCCTTATCCGTTGTTCTTTTCTAAAAATACATTTGAGGACTGTGTTTTTAATTTAATGTGATCACATGAAGATAGTATGCTAATAGCAAGGTAGCTGCCTATATTTCGCTCACCTAGATAAACATTGTGAAATGTCGGCTAGCTAATTACTTTTTATTTCAGAATGTTACCAAATGATGGGTTGGACGAGGTTCTCCTGAACACAATATACCTACTGTATGTTTCTATTAATGGGAGGACAACCATCAACTGCATCAGTATTATGTTATGGAGGTAGAACCAAGAGAATAATGTAGATACGACGTCCTCCAGTTAAAGCATGGTCTATCCGCTATTCAGTTTTATTTCCAAAACATTTAATTGGCTCTTTGATGACGATGTGAATATATACTATCATCTATTATTTCTTAATGGTCCTCCTTTTTTTGAGTTACGATGGTCCTGCTGTTGCTCCTCTGTTGAAGCCCCACAGTTACAAACTATCCACAGCTTTCTTCAGTATGATAAGAGGGTTAATGCTTCTGATATTTATGGCTGTTTAGGTATAAAACATTTGACTGACGCTGCTAATCTAAGGGTGCTTGATTGTTGCCATGGAGCTCTTACATCTGGATTTTTTACTGGTAAAAATGTCACATTAATTTGCTTTAATTAAACAAGTTGCTGCAAGCAAAACTGGAAAAACTTGATTGTTTGAAAAGAATAAGGCTGTATTTTCCTTCAAGAAATGTGGTTGTTTTTACCAGTAAAATCAGTTAAATCACCTAAATCTTCACCCATATATTATTACCCCATTCCTGATAGGCAAAAGACTCTTAACAGAAATGTGTGTTTGTGGAACAAGACTAGACATTAAATCAGACTGAGCAGAGATCTTACAAATTCTTGCTTGAACTATTTATTAGACTATAGCTCCAGTTTAGAATGTTTACAATTATCATAGTTAACATACATAAATGTTTTAAATCGGTGGTGTTGAAAAATAAACGTATTCATTAACACATTTTCATTTTCCATTACTATTCACACATATTACATATTCTAATATAATATCAACATTTACAATCAACATGGTTGTTAACATTTAGTAACATATGTAACTTGCATGGGATCAACTAAAAACAATACTTTCAGTAAAAGAAATTCAAATGTGATGATAGTACAACAGAAAAACTGGATTCTCACTTTGACCCAATTTGGTGAAATAAAAGCCATGTCTGAACTGAGCCACACCCCCGGTCCATGGTTCCCCTGGAACATGGTGTCGAGCAAAGGTGCAAATATTAATCATATCCTGATTCCCTGAGGATCTGTGGGGTTCTTCGTGTCACCACCCTCTGAGTTTAGAGTTGAAACATCAACATTCAGAGATAAAACCCACTGTAATACAGGCGGCTCTATTGTTTGCCTTAGAGTGAAAATGGGACTTGCATCTCACTGTTGGAGCTTTTTTTCAAACCGGGGAATGGTGATAATAACACTAATTATGCATTAGGTGGCTACAAGCAGGGGGCTGAAAACCTGAAGCAATATTAATAGACTGCCTGGAATGTAGATCCAGATCTCCTGGTTGCTCCACATCAACATGGCTCTTCCCCGCTTCTTCTTTCACAATAAGAAATGGAAATGTATTTCTACCCTGGTGTCTGTTTATAAAACCGACATACTGTAGGCTACAGTACACACGTAGGGTTGTTGTTCATAAAAACTCCTGGGATTTTAACTGATATTCTCTTCTTTTTTTGGTTCTGTCTCTATCCTGCCATGCCAATCTCCTTGCTCAGGTCTGTTTCTTACTATTCACTATACCATGTCACCCTACTGTCTGTCTTTCTGTCTGTTTTACCTGCCTGCTTGTCTATCTGTCTGTGCTAATTTGTTTGTCTGTCTGCGTGTATCTGTCTGCCTGCCTTTGGCTGTTTGTTGGTTGTTTGGCTGGCGTGTTAATGCCCTACTAGTCAGTTTTAGTACAGTACTCCTGGGTTGAATGGAGAACAGTAAAGCTGTGTTTTGTGGGCTCTACGGAGCACTGATATTGCTCCTGCCTTTGGGGGTTAGTCAAGCCAAAGCCTCTGTGACACACAAACACACACTTCAATCAAAAGGTTCAATAACGGACCTGGTCTGTCACATTTTATTCTCAAGAACCAATCTGTTTGAATTACATTTCAAATACCTCTGTTTACTGTAAACACTATCAGAAGCAGTAAGCCATTAAGTGCGCCAATCGAAATGTTAATTTCCATGTTCTATTAAAAAGCAATCATAATGTAGTAGTGACTTAACAGAATTCCAGTATCATTTGTTAGGGACCATTTATTCAGTGCCATTATTATGGGATAATTATGCCAAGAAAATGTGACGATGACTAGGAAGATATTGAAGAAACACTATTCAAGCAATTGTAGCCATTTTTGCCTTCAGAAAAAAGCAATTAACTATAATTTAATAGAAAAGAGAACTTTAGACGTTCCGTATGTCTCTTAAATGCCCTTTTTCGTGAAGCTGTCATATTTCAATTTTAAACGGGCCCCACACATAGTACCGTGATATTATTTACCAATGTACCATAATAGAAAACGCAACCCGGGGTCACAATAACATTTTAAAGGCGACAAATGCTTGAAGACTGTGAACAAGCAAGCTATTATTTCCCAAATAGGAATAATATGAGGTGCGTTTCCCTTTCTATTATTTTTGCACTGTTTCGTTAATGTAGTCGTCAGGTTGCACTTTGGGAAATACTTTAATTAAAATAGGTGCCTGGAGCGCTGTGTGCAAGCTGTAGAACCTAGCTACATCACAGGACGCCAGCCCCAGATACAGATCATTGGCTACTGAGGTCAAGTCATGTGATTAGAAAAAATATTAACATTTTCACTGTGGCGCGACACCGTTATGAGTTTGCAATCAGGTGTCAGGCTGGCTAGACAGATGAGCGTCGGGAGCTGACAGCTACCAACCACCCTACTGTACTGTCCTGCTTTACATATTTTATGTAGTTGCAATTAGGTTTGCCAATTCACAAGTGTGGAAACACACAGTATCTGTTGGGTTGAGTTTTGTATCTTTCCAGAAAGATTCATTTGGAATAAAGAGGATGTTTTCCCCCAGGTGGCAGGGTGGTCTATGGCGGTCTTTCATTGCACCAAGCTGACCACCACAGTCCAGGTTTGAGCCTTGACTGTGCTGGTAAATTGGCCAACATCGACCTGGGAGCGGGGCGGAATTGTCAGCAGGGATGAAGGCTTTTTGGCAGCAGGGGTTTCCTGATGTAATTGCACTCTAGCGACCCCCTTAGGCGGCTCTATCACCTGATGTCATCTGGTGAATGCCTTAACAATCCAAGACCCATGTAGCTTCCTGGTTGAATGATCTGTGGGAAAAAAAGTAGAATGGCTTGGCGCAAATGCCTATAAGGAAAGCTTCAACTCGACGAAATTCCTTGGGAGTTGTATCGATGACACGGGCAAGAGATTTAATTGGATAGGACCACACTGGGGAAGGTGAAAACAGTGGCCAAACTGATTTTGGCTTGTAGCCTTCATCATGATAAATCTGTGCGACAGGGGGAGAAGTCATAGTTGTGTCCTTGTGTAGATTGATTAGCTTGACAGTTACATCTCGCTGAGAAGACCATCCATAACCTGGACTGATGTACTTCTGATTGATGTCCTCTCTGATGTTTTATGTTCTCTCAAAGTTGTAATTTACTATGAAATTACTGTACATTTATTGTGGAATTGCTACACTGCTCCCTGCATGTTGGAATACTGCATTTCTCTGAGCGCTTCAACCAGGAAACAACACTGACCTCTGTCAATGGTAAATGAGATATACTAATTGTGGTCTGTTACCCTTTTAGAGATATGGTCTACTTTGCTTAGTGTCTGATCGTTGTGACAGATGATGAAATGTCAGTTTTTATTTAAACGTCCATCTCTGCTTTGGGTGTCCCTGTCTGTCTGTTGTTGATATGGGGAAGACTGATGAACAGATCAGACAACCACAAGACTGGCCACAGGTTAACAGTGAGGCTGATTGACAGGAAGATCAAAGTATTGATTAAAATATCTATGTACCTCTCTCTCCCTTACTCTCCCTCTCTCTATCTGCCACGTTTCAGTATCTCTATCCTTTGTGTTTGTTTGCTTTAGTTCTGACGTTCTGCTGGGTTATTACATGGGGAGAGAGCAGAGAGTGGAGGTTATTGCCTGTTTGGAGGTAGGGATTGACTGGGCAGCCTGCTTTCTATAGACCAGTTCATCTACCGGCAGCCTCTTCTATCTTGAATCCTATATCCATTCGCTTGTACTGTCTGGAATCCTCCAAACCTCACCATTTTCTACTCCAATCATCTCACATGGATCCCGGGAACTTTTAAGTGGCTCTTAGAACGTGGCCAACGTATGATTGGTATGGCTGATGCATTAGTATTGATATTAATGCATTTACATGCATTTACAGATGTCAAGAAGTCATTGGAACGCAACAGAACTCTGAAGGCCTTGCAACCGTTGTGTGGGAAACATTCGATTCACTGTCACTGTCGTTGTTTAGAAATGTTTTTGTTGTGCTGTTAAGAATTGGCGGTTGCTGGGCAAGCCTATTGCACAGAGTTTGTGTAAGTATTGTGCAAGTGTGTTGTGTTAGTGACATTGGAATTTGTGTTATCGATATTAGAATTGGTTTCAAAAAACTCGGAATGATATAACTTTCAGTGACTACTACAGAGTGATAAGTTCTGTTTTTGGTGCATTTTGGTTCATTTCCAAATCTGTTAGCGGCAGAACTATGTTAAATGTCAGGTTTGCTTTGTTTTGGTGCATCATGGTCCACAGCCTCAGCAAATTCTAGCAAAATGGGATAAGAGAGAAAATATAAGATAGAGAGAGGGACTGAAGCTTTGGCTTCAGTCTAGGAGGGAGCTGCTATTAGCTGTTAATTCTGAAACAAATTATGCAATTAGCCCTCCCATCAGAATATAGGCCATGGGAGAAGGAGAGAGAGGACGAAACAACCTTCACTTGATCCAGTCTGCGGTCGGCCAGGAGAATAAAAAGGGAGTATTTCTATTGCCAATGCAATGCGCTGCCAGTATCCATAAGTGGCACTTTAGCTTTCCTTTGAGTGCTTTTATTTATGGGATTTCCATAATCTTTTTGAAAAATATTCATGTCCTTAACAAAGAAACAATTTGTCTGTGCTTATGAGATAATATTGTCTCGGGTGGCTATGCAATACATTTCCCCTGTACCCTGCTCTGCTGTACAACACTGGGGAGGTGTGGATTTCAAGGTGTGAGCGTGTGCACGGAGATGTGCACGGGTTTCTATGTGAATACCATCCTCAATGCGGGTTTAACTAGGTATCAGTCCGGACCATTAGCGGAACTGATCCCAGTGCAGTGCTAACAGACGTGTTCATGTAGTCCCTCTGTCTGGAACTGGTGTTTCCTTACGCAATCCAATTTGTAAACAATGAGGCAGTCATTAATTCTAAGTGGACCATTCATTTAGGGATGTTAGTAGTGGAAACCCTTCATTCGGTTAAGGTTGTTATTGTGGAAGGATGTGTTCCTAGGAATATTAAAGTCAGCCACACATAATTAGTTGGACATTACTCATATGATAAGAAACCTCAACATGGACAAAATAAGGTTTATCGTTGAGATCCTGTTAAAATGAATTATCAGCAGGTGATTGGTTTTACCAAAGACTCTGAATATAAGTATTTTCAGTATGACTATTTTAATCTTTCTTAATCAAAAATATCCAAGTGTTTACTAGCTATTCCACTTTTTGAAATCAATGTGGTATACTAAAATGAATAGTTTTCATTTTATTTCTCCAAAGTTAAGTTTATACCGTTTGCAAAGGTTCCGTCCCTAGAGTTTAAACCAACACACTGTCTCTGCGGTAATAAATGTGGGTGTTATCTGTCCAGGCCAGGATAGTAAACACTGTTCTTATCTGGAAAGATTTAGCCATATGTAAAATCAGTGTTAAAACCCACATACAAACAAACACACACACACACAAATATGTGCATGCACAAACACACTATGGGCTGCAGAAATCACTCTGGAGGGTGAGGAGCATTCCGTGGGAGATGTACAGCAGTAAGAGACAGACAGAGAGTTGGGCCTGCATCTGTCTGTCTCCAAACCACACCTTAGTGACATTACACTGGCTGGCAGACTGACTGACTATGCCAGAATGCTTTGAGGATGTAGAGTAGAAGTTAAATATGTCAGGTAAAACACAAATGCATATATTCATGCAAACCAGCACTTTTGTTCTGCCATTCCAACTGACTTGTGCCGATCAGAAGCAGACTCAAAACACCGTGATTGTACAATGACATCACGAGTAGTGCATCTAAGCTGAGATCTGGTGTTTGGAAGATTTGTTATATTTTGAAATGGCTTTAAAAAATAGAAGTACTCTTATTACTGAAACATCCAAATATGTTTGGTCTTCAGTTAGAGAATTTGTATTTTTTGTAAGATCAATTGGTAAAGAAATGCAATGATTTAGACCAGGGGTGGGCAAACTACGGCCCAAGGGCCAAATGCGGCTCGCGAGGCTGTCCCATCCAGCCCACGGAATGCCCTTTTCTGGCCTCCAAATCAATTATGATTAACAAATTACAAAAACAAATGTGGCCCTCCATTTCATTTCAAAATCCTGATGTGGCCCCCAAGCCAAAAACTTTGCCCACCCCTGATTTAAACCTTATTTAATCGTGAATCTATTGAGTAACAATTTAGTATTTTTTCTCATTGCTTTTTTTAGACAGAATTGTCTAAGCAGGAGTAGACTGAGTGGTCATGTTATAATTGAAAGCCCCTAATTCTGGGGCAGTGAGATGGTACATTTTCAAAATGCTCAAAATATATGTAAATGCTCAAAATATATGCTTCCATTGTGAGGATTAACAAAGACTGTGAAAATTGCTACGCTAATAGAATGGCAACAACATTACTTCTACTGTGTATTACTATACTGCTAAAAAAAATTAAGGGAATACTTAAATCATACATCGGGTCTCGATGAACGAAATATATTAATGATCAAAATCTTTACTGTACATTCTGCGATTTGTTGAGAACCAAATAATGTAACAACGATCAATGGAAACCGACCTGTTGAGGGCTTAATCAAACTTACACCAAACATGTAAGTCAAACTCACACCAAGAACTTACGTGAATGTCATCACGGCAACTCATAATGAGAATCAATAATGTTTATGGCTCCCATCTCCTCCCAAACCAGGCAGTGAGAACCGGGACTGTCTGTGGCAATGCTTGGCGGCGTTAGTTGCTCCGATACATAATATCACAGAGGTTCTCAATTGGATTCAGGTCTGGGGAATATGTGGGCCAGTTAATGGCCTCAATGCCTTCGTCATCCAGGAACTGCTTACACGCTCTGGCCACATGAGGCCGGGCATTGTCCTGCACCAGGAGGAACCTAGGGCCCACCGCACCAGCGTGAGGATTTCATATGGTACCTAACAGCATTCAGGGTACCGCTGGCTAGAATGTGGAGGTCTGTTAGACCCTCCAAGACCGTCACCGACCCACCGCCAAACCAGTCATGCTGGATGATGTTGCAGGTAGCATAACATTCATCATGGCATCTCCAGACTCTTTCACGTCTGTCGCATGTGCTTCATGTAAACCTGCTCTCATCTGTAAAGAGAATGGGGCACCAACAGGGGACCTGTCAATTTTGGTGTTCTCTGGCGAATGCCAAATGAGCCCATCTTCTTTGTATCTCATATAGATGTGCCATCCTGGAGGAGCTGGACAACCTGTTTAACCTGAATGGGCTGTAGGTACTGCTTTATACTACCATTAGTGACCATTGTATTAACAAAACGCATAACTTGAGAATAATCAGTCCGGAAGGAAAAAGAGAGAGCTATTGTCTGTGGTCACCACCTGAGAAGACCATTCCCTTTTGTCTTGCTGTTGCCTCTCCTGTGCACCTTTTGTAACTTTTATTTGCACCAAAACTGATGACAATGACTTCTGCTTCCTAACTGGACAGGAAGTTTGTGTAATAATGTTGTAAAGGGATGATTACAAAAAACACCACAAAAGCTTCAAGTGACGTTCAATAATCAAGTGACACATTTTCAACATTTAATGGCAAAAAGGGATGCTATATTCCCTGTAATTTTCTATTTTACTGCTGTTGGACAGTTGGAATGAGTACTATGCTCAACAAAGCCTGCTAAATGTGTTAAGATTGAACATGATTTGCATTCAGATGCATAAATCAAGGTAAAATGTCAACATATCGCAGAAGAAGTGATCAAATTCCACACTAGACAGGATCTAAAACATGATAATAGAAGTGTTAACAAGAGATAATTTGACCAACAGAGAAGGTGTTGAACTCTGAAATAAATAGAGCTCAAAATAGTTGCCAACCTTTACTCCCAATCATTACATGTTGTCACAACACACCATTTAATAGTTCATCTCGTCACAGGATCATATGTGGCAATATTCAAACAATTGGAAAGTTTCATCACCATTAAATTACTAGAAGCTTAGTTGCCACTAGTTGATAGCCCCATTGAAACATTATCTAATTATGTGATTGCCATTATCCAATTTAAAACATTATCCAATTATCTGATTAACATTATCTAATTTAAAACATCCAATTCAAAATGAAATCCTGATATGCTCTTCTGTGTAGTGCAGGAACAGTAGTGTATGAGATTTTATTTCCATAGAGTCGGGTGTCTAACTCTGGGGAAAGCTTTACGTTTGGACAAACAACAGGAATTAATCCATCTGGGACAAACATCTGGGTTTCTAACCGGACCAATGGTCCACATCAAGCCGATGTGTAAACAAAACAAAACTAAATCAGAACGCAATAATATATAGACAGCTGTCTGAGATTAATCAGTCTATATTTAATCAAGACTTCTGAGACTTGTAGGCTTGACACAGTAGGATATCCCTAAAACAATGATATCCTGTTATGGTTATGGTTATTGGAATTGATGTGTTGTGCTGTACATAAGTGGAAACCTAACAAAATGCTTAAGATCTGTTTTTGAGCAGCAAACATACAGAAACCTCCCGCTGGCTCTGGTTACAGGTAGATTGAACAGAATTCCTAAAAAGGAAAGATTTTGTGTATTGTGTGATCTTGGTGAAAGTACATTTTGTGTTTTATTCTGACTTGAATAAAGCAATTGGTTCTCAGCCTGTGTTATGGCTTCCGGATGAACACAGGCTTTTAGGATTTCGACAACACATTTTCAAAGCGTATGGGGAAAAAAGAGAAATGTTTGTGCATCATGACATAATAAATGTTATACCAGATCTTACACCCTTGACAATTTAGTAATTAAAAATACATTTTCATATTGGATTTTTTTTTAAATGGTGAGTTACTGACCAAATGTGAGGTGAATCAAAATATATAACAAAGGTTTGGGGTATCAACTACATGCACAGAAAGAGTGAAAATTAGACCACATAAAAATGTGCTAACTCCCATTTAAGAGGGTTTAACAGAATTGATGCAAGACTGACAGAGGGAAATCGCTAAATGTCTACTTCAAATCAAAGTCTGTCAAAGGCAGTTTCCAGTGAATGACCAAATTGTTGATTAGTCATAATGTGTTACAACAATAAGAAACTCGTTATCTTGCTGTTGTTCCCATACTATGTCTTGAACATTGCTATAGATTATAATCTTAGAGGCGTAAAATTTCCTCACAGAACGCTCTAAGAATACTTTTTATACACCCTTTTCTCAATGCATTCATTTTGTCAGTCTTTTGCAGTTGTCTTTCACATAATTGTATTAGAGACAGTATTATTTGGGCTATATTGTCTCAGTTTAATTCTCATCCTTGGCTTATTCTGTTCAACACAGATTGTGTGAGTATAATGTAGGACAGCTAATGTCGTCTCAATGGCCATTCTTTCTGATGTGTGAAAACCATAATCATAATCAATTACTTTGTTTTATCAAAATTAATCTTTTAACCAATTTATTACTAACCCTATAATGGATGTAGCAAAAAGTAGTTGTTATTTGTACCCATGATGTTTATGTGGTGATGCTAAATATACTTCCAGCTATATATTATTTAAATGTGTTGGGTTTAGGCATGAATGCGTGTCTAAGTGTGTTTGTGTGCTCATGTGGTTGTGCACTTTTTAAAACACTTTGTGTGCCTTTGCAAACAATTTTTTTCTCATCTGATCTTTTCATTAGAATAATAACCTCAGATTCAGATCCAAATAATCACCTCCTGGCAATTATCTTGACACAGTCTCAGCTCATATGTACCCGTCTCTCTCTCCAAGGCTCGGAACAACGTCTGGTAAAACAAAACAAGTGAGGGTCTCAAACATCACCCTACTGCCTTGTTAGTGCACTACTTTTGCCATGTCTGGCCAAATTAACACACTACACGGGTGCTATTTGGGACACAGTGTAAGTGTTTACCCAATAGCGATGTACAGTGAGCCCTTCATCTTTATCCACAACACAACACACAGCTAGCTGGCTGACTAGCCGCCTAGGAGGAAGAATTAAAATTCTGTAAAAATGCATTGCCTTCTACGGCGGCGTGATAATGCACTCTGGCGTATATCTGAATGGGGAGATGGAAGACAACTGCCTCTGCACTACAAGGACACAGGGTATATTGAGCCATGCATTACATTGAACATCACAATGTCTACGGAATTATATTACCAACGCTAATCTCTACATTTAAGGATGTATAATAAATAATGTAAATGTATGTAAACCTAACGTGTTTAACGGCATCATGATCATGATGCCATAGGAATGTGGAACTTGAGCATGAAGGTAATCATAGTGACACATTTACGTTGTGCTTGTCGCCGTATCTCTTTACATTCCCTGGAGTAACCTCATGCTAGTGATAATACTTTGTTTAGGCCAAGAAGGAAAATACTGCAATTACGGACTAGAGGATGAAACCAGAAGGAAGACATTTTCATCATTTGAATTGACTAATCACACAAATGCAAGGTGTGATTTAATCTCAGACCAAATGTAATTGTCATGATTAGCTATTGGCAGAACATGACCCTAAGAAAATAGCACAATACAGCCCGAGGCAAACCATTTACATTTGTAGCCCACATAAAAAACATACAGTGGGGAGAACAAGTATTTGATACACTGACGATTTTGCAGGTTTTCGTACTTAGATAGCATGTAGAAATATGTAATTTTTCTCATAGGTACCCTTCAACTGTGAGAGAAATCCAGAAAAACATGTTGTATGATTTTTAAGTAATTCATTTGCATTTTATTGCATGACATAAGTATTTGATACATCAGAAAAGCAGAACTTAATATTTGGTACAGAAACCTTTGTTTGCAATAACAGAGATCATACGTTTCCTGTAGTTCTTGACCAGGTTTGCAAACACTGCAGCAGGGATTTTGGCCCACTCCTCCATACAGACCTTCTCCAGATCCTTCAGGTTTTGGGGCTGTCACTGGGCAATACGGACTTTGAGCTCCCTCCAAAGATTTTCTATTGGGTTCAGGTCTGGAGACTGGCTAGGCTACTCCAAGACCTTGAGATGCTTCTTACGGAGCCACTCCTTAGTTGCCCTGGCTGTGTGTTTCAGGTCGTTGTCATTCTGGAAGACCCAGCCATGACCCATCTTCAACACTCTTACTGAGGGAAGGAGATTGTTGGCCAAGATCTCGCGATACATGGCCCCATCCATCCTCCCCTCAATGACGTGCAGTCGTCTTGTCCCCTTTGCAGAAAAGCATCCCTAAAGAATGATGTTTCCACCTCTATGCTTCACGGTTGGGATGGTGTTCTTGGGGTTGCACTCCTCCTTCTTGTTCCTCCAAACACGGCGAGTGGAGTTTAGACCAAGCTCTCATTTTCTAATAATTGCGCCAACAGTTGTTGCCTTCTCACCAAGCTGCTTGCTTATTGTCCTGTAGCCTATCCCAGCCTTGTGCAGGTCTACAATTTTATCCCTGATGTCCTTACACAGCTCTCTGGTCTTGGCTATTCTGGAGAGGTTGGAGTCTGTTTGATTGAGTGTGTGGACAGGTGAATTTTCTACAGGTAACGTGTTCAAACAGGTGCAGTTAATACAGGTAATGAGTGGAGAACAGGAGGGTTTCTTAAAGACAAACTAACAGGTCTGTGAGAGCCGGAATTCTTACTGGTTGGTAGGTGATCAAATACTTATGTCATGCAATAAAATGATACAATCATCACCTAACTACAAAACATGAAATTTATTAGTTGCTTATAAGTTGAACATTTTTTTGTTGTCTTTTGCTTACCAATTTCCATGTGTTTTTCCTTTTATAGATGATCGCCTCCTTGCTAAATATTTGCTCGCATGATACATGTTATGTGTTTCCTAGAAACAGGTGGGATCTCAACTTACCGACTATTCGTCCCTACATCAGAGTGGCAAAACGTGGTGTTAACAATTACCCAGTGACTTGTCTTGTCCCCCATTACACACAGTGCACACCTTTTAACCTCGTTAGCAGTGCCAGGCAGACAGCTCGCTAACAGAGCTCCAGAATGCCACGCTATGCAATTAACAAGTGTCTCAGATGTTAGATTTGTGGAGATTGGGGATATGTGAGTAACATTTAAATATAATTCCCATAATCTGGAGATGGGGGGGGGGGGGTTACAGTAGAAAAGGAGAGAGGGATAGACAGAGAGAAAAGATGGAT